>PKRV01001490.1:2252023-2333202 GCA_003709505.1 Hyphantria cunea
TTTCTTTCTTTCTTTTTAAAAGACAACTCCCGCATTAGGAATATAAATTCCTGTGTCGCGGGGATCTTTACAGACATACATGAAACGGACACAAAGTACACCCAGACTTAGAACAACAATTTATGGATCACACAAAGTGTTGTCCTATGTAGGATTTGAACCCACAACACTTGGCGCAGTAGCAAGCGGTGTGGCGACCACTGAAACCACTAGGCCAATCGTGTAGCCAAGTTAAAACCAACGAGGGAACTATCTGTGTATTTCCTAGGTGTATGTCAAAGAGGGTAACTAATTACACGCCCCGCTGTTACGCCTTACCGACAAGACTGCGGTACAACATCCACAGCCATGAAGTAAACTAATAATGTTAGAGGCAAGCGACTATTTCTTATCTGATTATGTTAATGTGAGTGAATTACCGCGATTTTGTAATCGGTATTAAATTAAATATACACGTACTTATGTGGTATGACATTCATTTTACTTAAAATTATAAAATTAATCTGGATGTTTGTTACTCATTCACACGAAAACGGATGAATAAATGTGTGTATAAATTTAGGGCAGCGACAGACTATACTTAGTCTGGCAAGCACATAGGCTACATTCTATCCCGAAAAACGTAGTATTCTCTTAGGGTGAGCAAGGTACAACAACAACGATACATTGGGAGAGACACGCTTCGGTACAAATAGGCCGGCTCGACCGAAGTGATACCACGGCCCCACAGATAATTGGTGTGAAAAAGCGCCTGCGCTATGTTTTGCTAAGTAAGTAAGGATAATGAAGACCCATATGAATATGCTAACTATAACTCTTGGATTCTGCTCATGTTTTCTAACGGGAAGAGTAAAGTCACCTTGGCGGACTCATATACAAAAAAAAAAAACTATCTACATCAATATTATTATATAAGCTTATTGAAAATGAGCTCGTGTACAATGGCAGTGTTAAATTAAGTTATGCATTAACTTTTTCATGATAACGTCAAATGAATTTATTGTTATATAATATGTAAGTACCTCAAACGACTATGGCTTATTTATTAAAGGTAATATTATCGCATTAGGATAATGTGGCGTGTCACTTAATCGTGCTCAGTCATCGCTCGTTAATGTTAGGGTAGGCGAGGAACAGGTGATAACAGAATATTAACACCGTTTTGGGATAAGAAAGAAATATTTTCTTTAATTTAAGAGAGCCATTATAAGTAGTTTGACAGACTTTCTTTTCAAAAGTAAGTTATAGTAGCGTAGTCTACCGGAGTGATGTCACGATCTTACAGGCCTCACTTCTTCTGATATTTGAGTGAACTAGCCCCTCCCTCACCATCCCTTTTCCTGGTACACACAGATCGGCACCGTACTTGTGTCTTTTGAGCTGAGAGTCAGCCCACTTTCTTCTTTACGTCATGAAGATAAACTGAGCCGCAGTAGATGTATCTGGTAGACGTAAAACATTGAAATTATTTGATAGAAGAAAAGGGTACAAAAGGAAAGTTTATGAAAGGAAATAATAAAGCGACGTGACACCTATATACATACATACATTACTACATAAAGTGGAGACGTATACCCTGGCGACACGCCACAATCCTAAATTCAAGTATGACCCCACGCATTAGATGCTTCAAATAATATAAAAAAAACATACATTGGAAAACTATATCTTCTGTTTATAATGTAGTGTACCAAATCAAAAATATACTAAATCACTGAATCCAAAGTCATGTTTCTGTGCCTTGTAAACTGGCGAAATATTTAAAAACTTTTAAATAGCAGCCCTGCTAACGGCATCGGGGCACGCGAACGTCAAACTGTTTAATGTCATTATTTCTTAGCACTTTAGCCGGAAAATTATTAATAAGACCCATTTTACGTCCCGACAATAGAGGCATTAAAATGATATAAGACCGACAGCCAAGCCTAACAGTTATTTGACAAAATTGTGGACGAACGATAACAAAATAAAATGCAGCTTACATATATCTGTCGCTCATAGCCCCGTATCTATCTGTGATATGAAACAATCATCGAGGATAAGCAACGACGACGCGATCAGTACTTGGATGGGTGAACGCTGGTGACACGATATTATGAGTGTCTCCGTGTTCGAAGGTCACGTTAAGCAGTCGGTTCCGGTTGTTATAATATAACAGTAGTGAAGCTTAGTTGGACCTTAGTTTAGCCTTTGGGCGGTTTAAAAAGATGCACTTGGCCTGCGTGGAGACATAAGGCCTCAAGCATCTCCTGAGAGGAGGCTCAAGCCCAGCAGTGCCATATTATCAGTTGTTGAACCTAAGATAATATAAGAAACCATTAACGGAATACTTTTGAGCACAGCATGTAACTGCGATATTATTTGCCAATCAATTTGTTGACAATAAATACATTGGCCAATAATATCGCACTTACTTTTACATGCAATGTTGTTGTTTAAATAAATAAAAAAAATCATTATCCAAAATATGTGTATATATCCAGTTTTTTCAAAGAGTTAACTAGGAAAAAACTGTTAAAAAAGTTGAATTAAGAACTACGTATTATTTTTAACGACACTGTCATAGTTATGTAAACTAAAATAGTGTACAGAACCCCACATAAAAGACGTTACGAAACTGTAAAACAAAACGCATTCGTAATGAACGTGTCCAAAATAGCACAATTGTAAAATGAAACGCAAAACATCCACTGACAGCAACCGTTCTGAAACGTGCGACCGAAATTATATCGCCTTTTCTCATCATCCTTTTCACACCAGGGGTGTGTGGGGGCGANACCACCCATAGATTTACTAGAGTGAGTGAGATAAATTGAAGTATGAGGTTTTAGGTCCTTGTGGAAACTTATTACAAAGATAAAATCCGGTATGCTTAGGGTGTAGTAGCGGATGCCATTGTGAATAAAGCTCACATTCTAGTCTATGACTAATGCGGTATATGACGTGGAAAAATGAACCCCAAGAGCTTTTACATAAATTTTATTTTACGTCTTCTTTAATCTCAATCAGTGAGGAACATATGCTATGTTGAATGAGGAATTTCAATTCGAATAAATTCTTTGATCAATCACCTTGATGTAATGCTTGCTAAACGTTTTACTAGATGTGCACTTCAAGTAAAACCTTTTTCATTGTTGACACATTCGTTGAGGTTTAATGGGAAAAGAGGTGTTGTGTCACAGGTGCATTATGGGTAGCGCCTCTATAATTTGCTTTTACAACTATCAGCTGCAGCTTTTCACTATCTTCCTACAAAACTTACATCATAGTTTTTCTTGTATAGCGGGACATATTCACGAAAAAACTATATAAGTTTCATTTGCGACAAAAACTACGCGTAACAGTCGCGAAAGTCTAAAAACAGTTAATACTTCCATCATTAAAAAAAAAAAACAATTGGCTCTCCACTACTGAGCGATTTTTCTCTCTTGAAATTATTTGTGCAGCAAAAGAACCAAATTCTTCCTTCCTATGTCGAGCAGTTAAAAACTGAAATCCACTACCACCAACGAGTTTCCCTCCCACTATGATCCCGGGTTCTTTAAGCGGGGAAAAGCATCTCACTAAGCCGCCATAGTGTTTTTTTTTATGATATAGGAGGCAAACGAGCAGACGTATCGCCTGATGGTAAGCGGGACGTCCCATGTCCCAGTGTGGAACGCCATACTGCATTGTCTGCTTTCGCAGCGAGTATGGTAGCCCCCACTGTTGGATTCTGCTTGAGCTTACCAGCAGGCTGAGTAGGGTCACTTTGACAAGTTATTTATAAAAAAAGCACTTGTCATTGGTTCGAATTTTCTTTCCGACAGGATAGTGACATGTATTTTTATGTATGTATCTTGATCGTTTTTTTGTATTTGAGAAAGACGGTCCCCATTTCATGTCATCCACATTTTTTGTATTTTTTATTATTAATCCCATCACGACGAAGACTTAAAGACTCGAAGACTTAGAATTGAAGACTTTAAACACTTGGCATTGACAGAAATAGCTGATCCGGCTGGTTGTCATCTCATCAAAGGAAAAAGTATGTATCTTTATCCTGACGATGGTGTGACTGTTCATTCCTTAATTCTTTCTATTTTGTTTAATACTTTAACAGAAATGGTTGTAAAGGAACAATAGGGTTTACCTGTACATATGCCTCCTATATCCAAAAGGAAAAGTATTGGTCAGTCAGGTTTTCATACCATATGAAAAGTCCTTTTATTCAATGTTCACATTGTCCAACAAACAAATGACGTACAACACTATCTCATTAATTCATTCATAAATGTAAATCCTTATATCTGTCAGAAGATATCCTCAATTAGAAGTAATTTCCAGTTGCGTGTTTGCTAAGATTATAAATTCCTTTCATTTTATCTAAATACATGTATTCATAATAAGGTATGTTATCAGTTACATATGTAAATTGAACGCAAAACACGAGATACGCAATTACGCGTTACTGTTCTATACATACTAGACATACGGTCCCGTCTTTATCTGCTATGGGGAAGGCAGAGGTGTATACCCTTATGTTTTCCGAACGCTTCGTTGTGGGGTTTATCTTTATTTTTATTTTTTTATTTTATTTATTGGAACAAAAAACAGATACATGTTGGATTATAACTAGATACAATGTATGACAAAATTTATGAACATGTAACCAACACGATTGTTCACAGATTACCAAAAGAAAGGTCATGTTACTCAGTAAACATTAGATTTATAGAAAAACAATATGTGCCATGAAAACAAAAAATATCTTAGCAGTAAGTGAAATTCAGATAAATAAATACGGTTAACCTATCTTGTTTTTACTAAGAAGTTTCTATGGTCACCTTCTTGCTCCGTAATCAAAACAATTACATAGTATCATATTATTGTATTGTCACTCAAGATACATTATGTACACAAGTTTCGATTGTGCTGGGCATCGGGAAGTGCTTCATATTTAGCGTCTAAGATTCTTGTTTATCTCACGTGCTTACAAACATTGCAAGTTAAATAAAAAGCTGCTACGCAACAAAAATACGACACCTATTTCCCAAAAATTTTCTGCACGGGAATCCTCTCGGTGGGTCTGCGGTATCGAGTTCTGATACGTAGAAGGTGTCACAAGAAATGTGTCTATAATTGAGGATCGCTGGTTGAATCCGAGATTCACATTAAAACAAAATTATTTTTTTGATATTATATACTTTGATAAAATGCTTGGCTAAAACATTTGATTAAAGTATTATGAATGACATATGGATAAATAATTTGTTGATATGTGGATTAGTGAATATTTAAATCTAAAAATATACGTAAATACGCAACTTGATAATATAATACATAATTAGGATTAAATAAATCATTGTAAATTAACAATATTTTGAAAGAAAATCTGTACTGTCATTAAAATAACCTAAAGATATTGTGTGACTGTTTTTTATATCTAGTTTTCTGTCAGATGTATCCTAAATGGATTAGTAATTTAAAAAGGTGTAGTGCCATGTACCATCATTATACGCTATGACTATGGTCACACCTAAGGGTGCAGAGATTATTCAAACCGATGATACTATGGGGAATAAATAGTAATACCTGAAATCAAAAATATTAATCAGTCTTTAAAAAATTAATCAGCAATTTTGTTAGTGTCCGTTTTTATAAAGCAAGATATTCTATGATCAAATTAGTTTAACTTTTAACACTGTAATTTAACATATTAAGACAAACTATTTTTTTAATTTTAAGCGATATGAATCTTGCTTGTCTATTTCAAATTTCTGTATCTCAAAGTGTAACAGTGATCGCCAATTCGAGTCTCATTTAGTTTATTCATTTTTTGGCTTTCTGCACTTTTCCTACATATTTATCTAATAATACCTTTAAACGGGCAATTCTTGTATACGGATGAAATAGAGAATGGAACTATTTTTATAAAGAAAAGAGTATGGGAGGGACTCGGGGGCGATAAATCGATCTAGCTAGAATTCATTAAAATAAGTAAATGTAAAAAACTTCAGGTTAAAATTTAACTGGGCCAAATTTCATACTACTTCGTTCGCATACTTTTCATTAAACACTGTACCAAGTTTCTGCTTCACTTATTATTTTTATTTAAAAACCACTAAACCTGTACATCGGCGGACTTAATGCCCATGGCATTCTCTTCCAGTCAACTTTCGGGTGGTGTAGAAATGTTGTGAGGTAGGCGCACAGAGGTTTCATATTACACTAATATAACACTAAATACACATCACGAATGCAAATATACACATACATATATTATAGGTACTTACATATATACATACACATATACACATATATACACTATGAATACAGGAATATGGGGTGTGTTATGAATGAGATAGTTCTGCCAGTTCATTTAGAAGGAGTTCGTGTACTTTCTTTTTGGATGTAAAACGGGTATTAATATAAATACTATTTTTTCTTTTGTAAATATTTGTAACAATGTGTGTAAACGTTCAATGTGTTTTTATATATTTATATGAATTCGTAAAAGGACTAGCTTTTTGATCGTATACTGCAAATTCCAACTCTCTCATTATTAGTATTCTCCTTCATCCAGAACCACTGGTTTGGATGAGATCGCAAATCACAAAAAAGTTGAAAAGCCAATTGTCAAGTTTATTCTTTATTTATTTAGTTTTACTTTCACTTTCTTCTTTTATGCAAATTCATATTGTACTATTGTTTTATCTTTTGTAAAATAAAAAGTCAACTGTGTATTTATATATACGAATGTAAAATATTTTAAAAGTTGATTGAAAATTATATGTGTGAACATACAATTTTCAATCAACTTTTAAAATCCAATTCTTATTTATATTCCTCTTTTTTCATTAAACTTAACTAATATCTTCGCTACAAAGAATTAATGAACTTAATTTCCCAGCTTCCGTCTGCCAAGAGACTGTTATTAAATACTTTTCTAACTTAACGATTTTCTTTGTTGCAGGTAAAAGAGAGAAAATATCATTTAACTCGGAAGAACGTAAGAAAAAAGTGGTTTAATGAAAGACGCCGTTCTTTAAAGAAGGTTAAATGGCTACTTCAGGAATTTCCATCTGAGCAGTTACCATGTATATAGGACATATTGTTATTGTATTCATCTGAGTCTCATTTAACTAAACTATTTACTTTAGGCGTATGTAAAACGTAGGCTCATGTCTTGTAGGACACTATCGGGACATCTCTGTAAATTATCATGCGTTATGAAGTATCAACAATGAAGAGCTAATTTATATTTATCAGGCTCATGTAGTTTGGTTGAGAACACTATGATTTGGAGTCTTGACGTTGACGTGATGGTCAACCTGAAGTGCAATCCTCTAGTGGCTGCTAGTAGGCCCTACGTTTGAGCTAATAATGGCCGTTTTCATCGGTTTTCGTAACAGTGATAGAATAATGAATCTAGTCTAATAGTAATCTAAATTGGAAATCCTTTCACAATTTCATTCGCATTGTCAATTAAGTATTTTTGCGTTTCATTATACTTCATAGATATGGGTTACACCAACCTACACCACGCGTAATAATTTGCACTAACTCTATACACAGACTTACACAATTTTTTGCAAAATAAATTTATACTAATCCTCGTTTCTGTTAGTGGTGACAGCATCGTGTTTTGCTTTATATTATGTATTAGTATAGATAGATTATAGTATAATATTGGCAGTGTTGCACGTCTCATTCTTCTAAACTCTGCGTACGGTACAAATCATGTGGCACGTACTCTCCACATCCCACTCGGCGCGTTCCATTTTACTGCGCTATGCAGCAATTTTGCGTTAACTCAGAGAGCCGGTGCAGTAAGTACGACTGAACTACTCAGTAGTAGTATATGGAACTCATCCATATCCAATACTGGTTCACTTCCGTTTGGTTCGTTTGGTTGGAATTTCCAGAAAAAACTTTTCTTACTGGGAGTTCTGACATAAAAGTGCCGAAATTTAAGCTTACAGATTCCAAACGGTTTAGATGAATCATTCAGCCCTACATAACATGTAATTTTGTATGTAGGTATGTCAACATAATACTTGTTCCGATGATGGAATTATCTGAAGTGAAATAAAACACTAGTTTTTCTTAGTTTGTTTGAGTAACGGAGATATCTGCGTAACTTCTTTCGCATTATTGAAATAATTATATATACGTATGTAGTGCTTTTTATGGAATAGAGGGCGAACGAGCATACGTATCGCCTGATGGTAAGCGATTACCGCTCCTCATGGACACCTACAAGACCAGAGGCATCACAAGTGCATTGTTGGCCTTTGTGGGATGGGGAGGGGCATGGGGGAGGGGTTGCGGTATGGGCTTGGGGTACGGTATCCTTACTCACTCGGTGAAACACAGCGCAGGCGCTGTTGCACACGGGTTTTTGCTAAGACCTTCGTATCACTTCAGTCAAATCGGCCCATGCTTGCCGAAACTTGGTTCTCCCACGGTATGTTACGTTGGAGTATATGTTAAATTCCCATTATAACAAATATTTTTGAAATCCATGTTTTCTCCCACCACAAGTTAATTAAAATATAAATATCCTAAAACTTGATTCAAGTTAATGAGTCGAGTGTTGTTCAAATATCTCTTAGGACTTATAATTCCTTAAATTATAAACAAAATAGGCAAAAGCCCTATTTGCAGCCGTTATATCACCTTCGATATTTGTTAAATACTGAAATCTGAATCTATTTTTGGTAAAATCAATACACTTGAAAGAGGTCACGCTGCGGCGTTAGATTTATATATTTGTTTCGAATAATGTTGTATAGCACTCATTTATAGAATACTAAAATCATAAATTAGAAAGTAAGTCTTTCTGTTTGTCTGTGGGGCTAGTCATCCCGGTAAATAGTAGCCTGTACTCTTCCTCCATAATCAATCTACCTATCTCCATGCCAAATTTTTATTGTAACCGTTGCAGCAGCTTAGCCGTGAAAGGGGAACAGACAGACGCAGTTACTTTCAAACTTATAAAGTTAATATGGATTATTGTCTGTGCGGCGACGATATAAGAATACCTTCCTAATTAAAGGTTTTATCCAATCAACGTCCAATATGAAATATATCTATTTTAAAATAAGGATAGCTTTACGAACTTATTCATTAGATTGTAAGACCAGACAACTTCACGTACCTACCTATAAAGATCGCGTATACATGCATGCTACCTATACTATAGAACCTTATCAGATTAACTGTACGTCCGTCGCCGCGTCGCCTCCCACACTTAAAGCACTAATTTGAACGCTAGGGCGGCAGCGGGCGACAAGCGAGCGAGAAATTATCGCCAAATTGTCGCTTCCTGAGCACTGATTGCATCGCTCGTTCCCCACTTCCGTTCCCCTGTTTGCTTATTTGATAGCGGATTAGATTTTTACATTGATATTTATTGTATTACGCCCACATTCACACTCGACAGTCGACTTAGTAATTCTAACAGGATAGTGAAGTTGTTTATTTACGAATCAATTTCCTTTCGTTTTATTATCTGTAGATTTTAGCTCGTATAGTACCGTAACCAGGATTTAGCTTTGAGATAGAAATACATGTTTCTTTGAAGGCTTGTTATATTTATTTATCTCACAAAAAAACATCACACAACGTGAAAAGGTTTCTCATTCTTCAGACCTGTCCTTCACAGTTATATAAAGAAAATCCTTGCCACACCTTGGATAAAAGCAACTGAATATAATATTTATAATCATTCGCTAAACAAAAACAAGGTTGATGTTTAAATCTTTTATGATTTCAACATAATACTTCCACGAGATTCCTTCGCAACAACCTTCAAGAATTTTCGCGAACTTAAGGGTGCTTGAAAGGTGAAGTGATTCTCATAATTTGCGCATCTTCGTCATCACAACGATAAAGTGCCGGTGAAGGATCTTGAACGATATTTTAATCTCTCTTGAAGATTTCCAACGATGAGACAGCGTTCCTCACATAATAAATAAGATCGATTAATGAGTAAAGTATAATTTATAAAGTTTGCAGCCATGTTTGAACAGACGGTGTTCAATACTAATTTTGGCTGCATTAAAGTGTTAAAGTATATTTTATTAGAAGTTCTACCTTGCTTCTGATGTGTATACTTCCATGGGACATGGAGACATTGTAATAGAACCGGTTTTAGTCCATTGTGAAGTTCTATACTTATTTCTGAGGTTAACAATATCGTACACGACATTCGGTGTAACGTATGATGACAATTTTTTGTACATAATGTAATCACTTGCCTACTTATTAATGAATATTAAGTATAATTATTCAATATGAAAATAATAAGATTATTCCTACGCCTACTCTATTTATTTAAGACTGTCATTTTATTTTCATGACATACATTTATTAGCGATTATGACGTCAAGCAAATAACGTCATTATTCTTAATTTTTCTTAGTTTTCGGTTATTTTTTATCAAAAATCTTTTTATTTGAGATTTTAGTATAACGTGGGGTTCCACATAGTACGTTTGTTTACCCCGTAACCAAGGTAAATGCTTGTGTTACCTAGATGTGTACGACATTTTGTACATGATGGGATTCGAAGCTGCTATCATGTAACACAAATTCATCATTCACTCTTACATTATTTTAATAACAACTTTGAATAGATTTTATTAGTATTCTATATAAACTGTTTATATAATATAGCAGATAGCACACTGCAACATTGTTGGGGTCTAAGCCCCCGTGTCTCGGAGAGCACGTAAAGCTTTCGGTCCTGCGCCTGATCTCTCCCCGATCGTATCAGTTAACCGTCACATCGGATTGTAAGAGAGAGAGAGAACAGAGAGTGCACCTGTGTTTGCGAACACACTTGTGCACTATAATATCTCCTGCGTAGTTAGATGGTTCCGTTGAAACTGGCCGCCATGGGCGAAATCGGCTAGGAGAATATCATTTGAAAGATATGTTCCGAACTCTTAAATAAACCCGAAAGTTTATCAAAACTCCAGGCGGAATTATGACTCGTTTTTATTATACCACCAAGACTCTATACTTACAATAAACACAAAGCCACAATACTTCGAGAACACTCTTATTTCTTTTTGAAGTCATAATAGCTCTTGGGGCGAAAATCCTGAGATTCTTAAATTGTGAAATTATATTAGAAGGCATTTGAATAGGTTGATGAAGATTGTAACCCACAATTTCCTTTAAGCTCCAACTATTGATTAGTTTAGCATAGAGAGAAGGAATAAGAGATATCAATTATGTACCTACGATATATATATAAGTTGGTTTGATGAACACGTGAGCCTCAGTGAGAATATTTCTAGGGTTTTGATTTATTTTTATAAGGTAGAATAGCATAGAATAGAATAAACTTTATTGTGCACCATTTAAAACAGTTTACATTCAGGAGCATAACATATAAACGACCATGTACAAATGGCGGCCTTATCGCTAAAAAGCAATTTCTTCCAGGCAACCTTTAGATGGACAAATTGACTGTAGAAATTCGAATTCATGGGTAATTTGGTGTGAAAAAAATAATTAAAGGCAATCATTCAATTAAGATAAGTACTAACAATAAAAGATTTAGTGTTACACATTAATACAGTCAAATAAATACATAAATATATACAATATCTACACTTTCGATATAAATGAATGAAAAACAATAATAATAATAAAAAAAATCATTTTAGGCAAATCAGAACTTAGGAAGACAGGTAATGTTCTTTGAGCATTTTTTTGAAAATGGGCAAAGATTTGGCACGCCTTATAGCCATTGGTAATTCATTCCACAGTCGGGCCGCCTGGACAGTAAACGACTTATCATAAAAACTGATGTATTGAGTTGGCACTGCCAGTTCCAGAGATTCAGATGACCTCAGGGATCTCAAATGTGTGTCACAGAGGAAAACAAAGCGTCACTTTAAGTAAGGTGGAGTGCACGGATGAAATAGAATATTATAAAGTAGGGAAAGAATATGAGCATTCCGTCGAAGGCGAATTGGGAGCCACTTGAGCAGATTGCGATATTCAGATACATGATCATATTTGCGTAGTCCAAATATGAATCTAATACAAAGGTTTTGAAGGCGCTCAAGTTTGTCAAGTTGCTCCTCCGTGATATCGAGATAGCTGACATCAGCGTAATGGAGTATAGGAAGAAGAAGGGATTGTGCAAGTGCAATTCTAGTTGCTGTTGCTGTTGCTGTTGCTGTTGGGAGAAAATTTCGTAGTCTTCGCAAGGATTCCGCCGATGCAAATAACTTTCGACTGACCTCTCGCAGTTGGTTGGTAAGGTATTTATTAATTATTATTCAATTTCTCAAGGTTAACATTAAGCATGACAGTGATTGCTAGTCATTAAAAAAATGAGATAAGCTATATGAACAGTCATCCGATAAACAAATTTGGTTTTATATTTTGTAAACATATAGTATAGGTACTCATAGAACTATTTAAATACCTCATATTTATATATATTAAGAAACTATTGATCTTCCAGATTAAACGCGTTATAAAAAATACTACCAAAAAAAGTGCGTGCGTACAAAGTACACATGACAGAAGTGAGAAACTTCTTTGGCGAACTAATTTATCAGTCTTGTCTATATTTATACAAATCTAAAACTTTAGATTTCCGAAACTTAAAGGAAGGGAAAAAGAAAGATATGTTAGGAATTTAATTGTCATTAAAATATTAAAAGTGTTGAAAATTAATATACACTCCATCGCTAGTTGCTTCATGCTACGTTCGCCCTGTCTTACTCTCTCTCAATCGGTCTCGATCGCTCTCTCTCTCTTTTTCGACACTTCCGTTGCATACTTGCGTGACGTTACATTTGTAAAAATTATACCCTCATGCGCCTAAAGAAGCTTTACTTCAAAAATAAAATTAAAAGACCCTTTTCTTATAAGGGCTGTACCTGCTGTGGCAACACTAGTCAAGTCTAATTAGGAAGTTTCTAGATTCTGCAGATAAATCGAACACACTAGATTATTGTAAAACTCTAAAACTATAAATAAAGTTACATTAAGAAGCTGTGGCTTTTAAATGTATTTACCAACGAATACAACACCTATCTAACGTTATATATATCTACCTATATAGGTATTGTTTCGTTAGTGTCAACACATGAAAATAAACTTGGTTATATACCTATTGCTAAACAGTCGTTTTTTTTAAAAAAATTCAAAGACATTTAACACAAAAGTCAATCCATACACGTGTCACTTCGAAATCCTATTGAAAATTGTAACACATTCCGATGAATCACCGATCAATGAATTTCCGGTCAACAATTTTACAATCAGACTTCAATCAATAGCAATCCTAATTCATCATACACTACTTAACCTACAAACGTAATAACCTCCGCAATACCGTATGTCTAACTCCTCTATTATACGGCGCACCGGTATTAAAATTGGTTGAAAAGACAAAGCAAATATCCAATAATAATGGTTATTATCGCAAATATCCGACGTCGGCCTTGCATGATGTGGGATTAGATAACCAATCGTAGTATTGCGGTCCGGAGATCGCTTCTAACGGTTTGTTGGACGAACTTAAATGTGTCAGAGGTGCTAGATTTTTGGCTTACTGCCTACGAGGGACACATTGCGGAATAAGTTTGTTATTTTCACACAATACGTGTATTGAACCGTTAATTGAACTAAGTTAATAGGTGCGTTGTCCAATTAGAATAAGCTGATGATTAACGAGTTTCTTGTTTTGCATAAACTTATTCTACTTTACAAGAACTATTATCAAGACATGATGTAACTGAAGATTTATTGTCCTTCACCCGATTGAAAAAACACAGGTCAGTCAAATCCAGAATTATTTTCTCCTTTAACAAATTTTGGTTATAAAGCATATTTAATATTCTAAACTAATTATTTAATTGGTTTTGTTAGTTTACTTAAAAGTAGGTAGTAAACTGTTTTCAGTGGAGTATCTACTTATAAATAACTAATCATTGACAAAGCATGGGCGTAGTCGAACCATCCATTGGATGGATAACTGTACATATTTAGACTGTCTTTACAATGGTGACTTGTCCATGAACTACTTGAGAATCATAATGATAATTTAAAAAAATACAATATGATAATAATCTGAGAAATGAAAATAATAAAAAGAACAACGATTGTGATTTAACTGATGTTGAGAGGGATTTCTACCACAAATTGTAAGTAAAATTATAATAATGTTTAAATAAAACTTCAAAAATACACTACTAAACTAGGAAATGAAAAGTTTAATTTTCTTAAACAATTTCAAAGTTTGGCTTTACTTGATACGATAAAACGTACAAAAGAAAAGAAATAAAGTGGAAAACCCTCGATACAACTTGTAAATCACTTGATATGTATACAATCAAGCCTCATGATAATAATGATATGATTTATCATTGTCATCAGTTTACCTGTACTGTTGTTTGCACGGTAGACCTAGTGGTTTAAGCAGTTTCCACGCCGCTTCGTACAGCACCACGTGTTGTGGGTTTCAATCTCAAATGGAATAACACTTTAAGTGATCCAGAAATTGTTGTTCTGAGTTTACGTATTCTTTGTGTCCGTGTCATGTACTCGTATGTTGTTAAAGTCCTGCTTTTTTTTCCCTTTAACGACTAAAACAACTATAATCGCGGGTACTAGGCTACTACCACCCGAGGCTGCTTCTGCCAGGGCGACCGATGGCCACATCTGTCAGTCCCAGGCTTGCGCTTATAGAGGACGGAGATCGTTTTGTGATCTCCGGCGCCCGAGTCGTCTGCGGTACCTGGCCCGATCCCGTGTCACAGGATGTAAATTGCCATTGCAGGAGTTGTCTTAAAAAAAACACAACCAAACCCATCGTCAGGTGAAGGGCTGTATTAGCCTGAAGTAGCATATCGCGAGATAATGAAATTAATACGCACGCGAAAAAGAAAGAAAAAAGAAAGGGTTAAATTAAGATAGTAAAATAGACAGGGCAATGGAGCTGGGCAAAGGACGCATGTATTGGATGGAGTTTTGAGATCGAGGCAATGAGGTCAAGGTCACGTATCCGTAATTCCATCCTGCCGTTGAAGAGGGCACTAGGTCAAGGACATATACTGGGTAATGTAACTTTTAATAATACATCTCAAATTTGTTTTAGTAGCTCCTTTGAATGTGTACATCTAAATTTTACTCTACAAGAGCATCATCATCATCAATAAATTTATTAAATACTATTTTTAAATTACAAGTAGATAAGTCCTTCAAATTATGAGAAATACGAAAGTATAAATCGTAGATTGTAATAGTAAATATTTTTAAAATATATTGTTCCTGTCTGATGACGGATTGTCTGTATTCTACACAGGGTATTCCTCTCTCCAAAGCGCTGGTGCTGTTTCACCGAGTAAGTATACCGGAGGCCCTTACTCCTCTCCCCATCCCCCTCTTCATCCCCAAAGGCCTGCAACGCACTTGTGGCGTCACAAATGCTGCTGTTGTAGTATCACACAGACGTATCACCTGCAAGACTAGCAGTTGTCACAAGTACGAGCAGGCGCTTGTTTGTCCACTATTCCATAGAAAACAGGCTTCTAATCTAGCTTACACTGATTGAATCTTTTATTTCAAGTAAGCCTGTTCAGACATTTTCGAAACTTTACTTTAATAACTAAGTAGCGGGGTTAAAAGTTTTCATTCTTATAAAGAAGAATCGGCAAGAAACTCCATAAGTTACGCTTCACGTGACCAGAAGGCCGGCCTTTTTCTAGCACAGAAAATTAGCATTGGCATTCAACGTGCCTGTCTTTTGGGAACGCTACCAGTAGGCGTTGGTGCGGAGGAGTTTTTGACGTTTGTATGTAAATATTGTTGCTTTCTTTAATTATTATTTCCTAGTATTATAATTTAGTTAAATAGTTGGTCAATATGAATATACTGCCATCATGATATGAGAATTTCGCTTACAAATACAGATACTGTGACCATGGCTTTAGATGCGCAGCGTCATTTCTCTGAGAGCGTGATAAGTGGGACTAGCCCAAGACGTATTACTAGTCAGATTATCGCCTATTTCTGGATAGCACTCGCAAAGGAACACCACTCAACTATAAGCTGAACACACCAAGTCAGTGCAACCAAGAAACTGATTCAGTTAATAAGGACTTTGTTTAAAGTAGCAACCTTTAGGATATCTAACTATACTATTGACCTAAAATCAGTAAAGCAAAGTACGTAATAAAATCGAAATTGGTTATTTTCTTAGAATTTTTATAGTTTGTGATACACAAATTAATGTTAGACTATTAATGCAGTATTTAATTGAAAAAACATCTCTCTGCGAAGTTAATTCCTAGTGTCTGAGGATTTGACCTAATTTAAAAATCGAAATGTATAAAATATCTTCCATGATATATAATTATGTTCATACATACATAAAGGTATTATCTATTTTGAATTTTCGAGCAGCTTACACTGGTAGTGGGGGAAGTGGAATCAAATTAAAAATTTATAAATATTTTTTAAATTTAATTTAGGCCATCTAACACACAACGCCAACTAGCTTCGACCTAGGATTTGAACCCGAGACCTTAAGCAGTCACCACTGCGCCACCGATGCGGTCAATATATGTGTGAAAAGTGAATTCTTTCAAAATACTTCTTAAAATCTAATTATATAATAATTAACACAACAGGTCGAAAGCCTGCTGAAATATATTGAAGGAACGTATAAGTGTCAACAGACTTAACACAATAATTCAGTCCCCGGCCTCAAACACCATCATAAAATATCATCTTAAACCAACTATTCACTAGTGTGCCCATTCATTGCGATTTATGTGTATGGCGCTGTAAATCAGCTGGTTTCAAGTTAGGGCTATTGGAAATATCCTTCACAAATTCTCACTATTGTGACGTTAATAAAAAATCGTGAAGACCAGGAATAAACGACTATAGCCTCTGTTCCTAGAAGTTTTTTCATACATTTTTTGATTAGGACTACATATTTATTGTTTATCAAATAAAATACTGATTGCTATTAGCTTTAGGTATATGCCTGTGTATATTTTTTGCTGCTATATGATTTCTATATGTATCAACATCTCAATTTAAATATTAAAATATTGTAATTTTAAATAAAATATTATGGAGTTTCTTACCGGTTCTTGTCCATAGGAATGAATTTTGAATGAAAACATTTTGGAACCACGTAACTAAAATTGTTGATGTAACGTTTCAAAATTGCCTGAAAAGGCCTACCTGATATAAAAGCCTTATCATTTTGATTTTCTGCAAAAAGTTTTATAAGGCATTTTGCATAAAGTAGTAATACACAACATACCTATATATAATTATCTCCATTATTTTCCTTTGTCCTCCTTACTCGGATAATACCATAATTCAACATACAACTCACTGTATTTTGCATAAATACATTTCTCAATCTCAAACCGGACTCAGCGGAATCAAGTTCCGAACTAAAGCTCATAACATTCAAATTGGGAGTAATTCGCGAATAAATGTATAATTAGAATCGGAATGGCTTTTGCAAGTAGAATTAACAAAGTTGGCGTTACGTCAAGAAAAGATTTGTTCGATGAAACCCACCCCAGTACTATGTACATAAATTTATTTTAAGGTACCAGTGAATTAATGAGGTACTAAGATTAAAAAAAACCAGATTCGTATTTTGTACAAATCAAAACTTATGTATGTGGTTTTTCTTCTTTTATTTATTTTAGACTTGTCCCAAACGGTAACTTATGTCAGGAACATAATTTGTACTATTTATAATTGAAATATATTACAGTTATTTTAAAACGGTTTCCTAAATTAATTGTGATGAAATCCAACAAATAATTAAATGTTATTTACGCAAATGATTCGCAGACAACAATGATATTGAAGTAACATGCGCGCTAGTCTATACCGGGACTACAAGACAACATGTTTTGTAGGTTGTGTTATAAGCAGCCCACAATGTATTAATACCGCAAGATGTAGATAAATTACTTAACTAATGAGTGAGAAAATTCTACTCTCACGACGAGTTTAGTGCAATAAGTCAGTTTTAATATTTTTTCAATATCAGGTCTCGTATACTTTTTTTACTGCTTCTGTTGCGGTATTTTTCATAAATATCATTGTACCGTATTCTTGCCACAAGTCTGTTATCTTTATTACAGGAAATTATATTCTAAATTTTGATAATGACTGGACTTTATTACGTAAATCACATTGTGGCATAGAAATGAAGTTGATAGTAAACGTTTTTATAATGACATCTCGTTGCGGTATTTTTGTTTAATTGCTTTAATAGCCTGTATATTGCTTAATTTTATTACTAGTTCAATGTATCAAACGGATTCTGTTCGAGTTTCGTTTGTGCGCATTACTTACAAATCACAATGATTTTACCCCCATAGATTAACAGGGTTACTTTTGGACTCCTTAGGTCTTCGTTTCTCTGCCATCTTGTTATTCAAAACTACTTATCTAAGTGGGGAATACTATGCTCCATGTTTTAAAACCTTTATGATATCTAACTATACTAATGACCTAAAATCAGTAAAGCAAAGTACGTGATAAAATCGAAATTGGTTAATTTCTTAGAATTTTTATAGTTTGTGATACACAAATTAATGTTAGACTATTAACTTACTTTTTGAAGACACACCAACGTCACGAATGACAATAGTAGATGTCTTTTGGAACATCGCTATTGGTACAAGTTTCATTGAACACCTTAACATTATTACATGCCTTAGTCTTTTTTGTATGAAATTGTAGTGATAGAACTCTGTTGTTATACAGCTGCAAACCTTTAGGCAAATTTATTTTTGAGCTGTTACTATTAACAACTAATCTTCCTATTACCTACGTAATAAATAATACTTGAATATTCAAGATGTCATGTCAAGGAGTCACGTTTATTTCAGCGCCTAAAATGACAGAATTTCTGCTGTCGTATTTCGATCCGGGGGCCCAATAATACAGAAGCATCTCAACCTTACCATCAGGCAGAGCTGAGCTACTTTGGCAGCCTCATCTATATATAAAAAAATAGTTGAACTTGACTTTAACGCAGTCATTTAGAGCTCATGGACCGTTGCAGCTTAATCTAATAAAAACGATTTAAACTTTACGCACCAGTTATTTTAGTGGGAAATCAACTAAGTGCGAATACGTATTTAACGGTAATTGATTGCTACTGAGCTAGGAAGGCATCGAACACTTATTTTTTTCTTTTTGTGAATACCAAGTCTGTGAACTAACCTGTGCCACTCCCTAGGAAGAAGGTTTAAGCTTACTACATCACTTTGGTCAGGCAGGTTTTTATAATATTTGTGTCAAGATTTTCTTCTCTTTGCAGTGCTCCATTCCTGTGTATTTTGGTCCTTTAGTCAACTCTTACGGGACCTATGACCAACAAAATGAATACTCTTAATCCGTCACCACACGTACGCAGTTCATAGTGTATATGCCTCATTGATCTAATAACTAATTAAAGGGTCTGTTTGTGATTTCAAATTAACAACTGTTATGGCCATACGTCTCCACAGTGGCTGAGTGCTGATTGATTGCAAGACTACGTTGTGGGTACGTCGTTTTGCCGTTGGATGTTTTTAAGCAGCCCAAAGGCCTCCAACTGAGCTTCACGATGGTTTTTCTTAGACAACAACCGGGACCGACTGCTTAACGTAATCTCCGAATCCTGGAGGCGCTCATGGTAACATGCCACCAGCGGTCACCCATCTCAATGCTGACAGCGAATGCAAAGGGGCTATGAGCGCCTAGAAATGGGCTATAAGCCCTTGTGAAAGTATACTTATACGGTACTCGTTTCTCATTTTTATTATTTATATTAACAAAACAAATAATATTATATATTTTAGATAGCTGATGGCATAAGTAGTAAAATGATAAAGACTGGTTAAGCTAGTACACAATGTAGTTACAGATATATCATATTCTTGTTAGAAGTCAGAGTAGAACTTAATGTCCGGTTTTAACGTACCATTTAACATCTAACACGAGAAATAAAGCAGAAACTTATAACATACTAAGGTCCAATACTATGTTGCATGTGTTGAGACACTCACGTATTTGTTCCGATCGCTTCACGGCTTTCCAATGTTTTTAGAACAAGATCCATAGTCACGTTATATATTTATATATCTATCTCACACGTACATACGACATTTAACACTTTCACGAATAAAGTTAGTCTCAATTATTTTTCACTTTTCCGAAGTGAACTGATTTAGAACTACCCAGCCTTTGAAGTTTTCCTGAACGTTATATAGAATTCACTTAAGGTAAAATATTCGTTTTATGTAACTCACAGCTGTAAGTACATGTAAAGTGGATGTTCTAAGAATAAAGCACTTTAACGATTTAAACCTTTTTCAAAGGAAAAGTCCCTTTAAGAAGATGGGTTCTTCCCAGAAGTTTTAATATTACAGCGTTAACCTTTCTGAAAATAAGATTGTAGATGTCTCTTTATATTCAACATGCAGGATTAAATTTTCTAACATTAATTGATCTTTATTCTTTGTATTTCTGGTAGTAATATGGTAAAATAACTATTGCCTGCGGCTTCGCTCTCGTGTATGTCGTTTATCCCGGTAAATAGTAGCCTAAGTGTTATACTTATGTTTAAGGTCCATATTACTGTGAAGGTTCATCTAAATCCGTTCAGTTGATTTTGCGTGCAAGAATAACAAACATCTATGAATCCTTAAATACTTTCACAGGATTGGATAACAAGAATGGTTGGAAAGTAGGACTATTTAAATACTTCTTCTTGCTAGTCTTATTAGAAGAAATAAGAAGAAGGAAGATACTTTTATTGTAGTTTATAAAATAGGATGGTAACTAAATAATTTATTTTATATATTAATAGTTAATGCGTATTAGCGATCAAGGGGCCCGCCTTCGCCACTTTTACGAAAAAAACTTGTCATGCAAAGTAACTACTTTTGCGTCCATGAACATGCAAGTTTCTTCCTATATGGGTACAAAAAATTATTCACAATCTAATCTGCATTTTATAACAACGTATTTTGAAGATTTAGAAAACAATACATTTCTACGGCCAAACTGGCACACGAGCAATCGACACACCATCAATAAACCATTGTACCATCTTTGGCGTTGAAAAGCTTTCGATTCTCCATAAAGATAATAACGATAGCCGACACTAAAGAGCCTCAAATATAAATGCTTTAAGTAAAACTTATTAAGAAAGTACATGCGTGAATGAAGGTATGAAGGAAACAGGTAGTCAGATAACACACCGGACATGAGAACCCACACATGGTACGTGAAAAAACAACCGGCAAGCCAATATGAACCTTATAATCTTACTGTAAACGGTAATAATTAAATTGTCTTATAATAGGCTTGCCTTTCTCGTAGATGTCAATTATTTCAACAAACATGCAGGAAAGTGGGCTGTTTGTAACAAAGCTTTGGTGTTTATGAATTTGACTTAAACGCCCATAAAGCGAAACTAGGACGCAATCTATTTTGTTCGTTTGTTATTGATTTTGTATAGATTTTGTCTTATTCTTAACAAGATTTTTTAAACTGACTACACGGTTGACCTAGTGGTTTCAGTGGTCGCCACACCGCTTCCTACTGCGCCAAGTGTTGTGGGTTAAAATCCTACATGGGACAACACTTTGCGTAATCCACAAATTGTTGTTTTAAGTCTGGGTGTACTTTGTGTCCGTTTCATGTATGTTTGTAAAGATCCCCGTGACACAGGAATGTATATTCCCAATGCGGGAGTTGTCTTTTTAAAAGAAATATTAAAAAAAAACCAAAAAAAAACCGTAAAAATACCTTAAATTAAAGAGGATTTTGATTTATTTATAGTGAAATTCATACATATGATAAGTAGGTGAGCTTTGAGAATTGTTTATTTGATGTCGGAGTGTTGCATTATAGTGTACGTTCTTTGAAAAAATAATCACAAATTTTAGCAAAATAAATAAAAAAAGAATCATAAAAATCTGTTCACCCAGTCACAAACATAAAAGAGCCGAATTGATAATCTCCTCCTTTTTTGAAGTCTGTTAAAAATTTACGTTCTTAGTGAATAAATATTTCGATAATTGACATTTGACAACATTACTCGTTCATCTCCCGCCAATATCTGGAAGTTTCTAGGTACTCTAGGTATCGGTAAGCCGCGATCTGGTGGTTTGCAGGGGGTGGTTGTGTCATTTCTCCTCCTCTACTCATTTGGATCCCCTGATCAGGCACCGCACTGTTGACCACCTTTCGAGTCTAAGTAACCTAAATATTAATTCCTTTAGATTTTCTCCGGTTGACGCAACCGGAGAAAATCACGGTCACGAAAATCCGGGTGACATCAAAAAAATTATACTCTCTATTAAATCCAATGCTGTTGGCTGTGATCAAATCAGCCGACGCATGATCATAACAATCCTTGACCATATTTTACCCGTAATCACCCACATCATAAATTACTCTTTATATTCCGCAACTTTCCCAACACTGTGGCGCAAAGCTTGTGTCATTCCCTTACCTAAAATGTCAAATCCCACACTCCCTAACCATTTCAGACCGATATCCATTCTCCCTTTCCTTTCCAAAGTTCTAGAATCTTGTGTGCATAAGCAGTTTTCTGAATTCGTCTATACAAATAATCTACTGAGCCCTTTGCAATCGGGATTCAGGCCTGGCCACAGTACTACTTCCGCTCTTCTTAAAGTAACTGGTGACATCAGGGCAGGCATGGAAGACACAGAGATTATTGTTTTGGTCTTGATCGACTTCGCCAATGCTTTCAACACCGTGAGCCACGAAATCCTCCTATCTATCCTCTCCTATCTTGCTTTGCTATGCTTGCTAGATGAAAACCATTCCAGTGCTCCAGGTGAGACCACCTGGAGCACTGGAATGGTTTTCATCTTATCTTCGGGGACGCCAGCAGTCTGTTCATATCGATGGATCTTGTTCTAATTGGTGTGATCTTGATTCTGGTGTTCCTCAAGGCGGTATTCTTTCTCCTTTATTATTTTCTATTTATATTAATCTCCTAACCGTGGAACTTCTTTGTGCGTATCATCTGTATGCCGATGACCTACAGCTTTATTCGCAGAGTAAAGTAGAGGATATTTCGACAGCTATAAAATTGGTCAACAACGACCTGGAAACAATAAACACATGGACTCAAAAGTTTGGTTTATCCGTAAACCCCGCAAAATGTCAAGCCATAGTGGTGGGAAGTCACCGATCGATGAGCAGAGTAGACGCTGAGACTCTCCCGGATATTACTTTTAATGGAACTAGTATACCTGTTTGTAGATCGGTGAAAGATCTAGGTTTATTCCTCGACTGTACACTAAACTGGCGTGAACAAGTAACGAACCAGTGCCAGAGGGTAACCGGAACGCTTCGGACTCTGAACCGTCTGCGAAATTTCCTACCCGTAAAAACCAAGACTATGCTTGTGCAAACCCTTATTTTCCCCTTAATCGACTATGGTGATGTGTGCTGTTACGACCTGAATGCAGATCTTCTCGATAAACTAGACCGTCTTCTTAATAACTGCATTCGATTTGTCTATAATCTCCGTAAATACGACCATGTATCCTCTTTCCGTACGCAGCTCAATTGGCTACCAATTCGCCAACGCCGTAAACTACGCGCGCTTACTGTCCTATACACTATCCTGAACAACCCATCTTCGCCAAATTATTTAAAATCGTACTTTCAACTCTTAGGTAGTAATCATAACAGAGACCTTCGGTCCTCTAATAACCTTCTTCTTCTTTGTCCCTCCCATACGTCTGAGTTCGTCGGCTCATCCTTTTTTGTGCAGTCCGTTCTTCTTTGGAATGAGCTTCCGCTCGAGGTCAGGATGGCCACCAACGTTTTTACATTTAAAACAAAAGTAAAGCGGTATTTATTAAGTCAGCTCGCAGAATCAACTCATTCATAAATCACATCTCATTCTAGTTATGGTATTTATTTGTGTATGTATGTATTTATTTTTATTTTAGTAAGAGTATGTGTATATGCATCTATGTATTATGTGTAGTTTATGGAAAGTATATATATGTATGTGTATTTAAAACCTTACAAATAAACCTAATTGCACCTACTTCCTATTTTCTCTGCATCACCTAAAGGTTGACTGGTAGAGAATGCCTTAGGCATTAAGTCCGCCAATGTACGTTAAGTGCATGATGTATAATAAATAAATAAATAAATAATTATTATAAAGTAACTATATTCGTTTAAAAGATGATAAGTAGGTACTTACTGGTTGATCCTTGATTGTTAATTCATAAGTATCTCAATAATTTGTCGAAAATTCTACTAAACGTCTCTAAAACATATGAGAGTCAAGTAAGTATCGTATCTTATTTTTAATTTCAAATTATGACATTGAATCAGTACATTAATTTAATAGTACTAAATTATTCTATGCGTTGTAAACTTTTAAAGCTTGCTAGCACTAAGCTCATTTAGATACTTCTTGTTATTTTATTGTTTTCTATAGAGGACAATAAAATAACAGAAGTTCGATATATAGAACCTCTTTAGGTTCTCATAGATGAGACATCGATCGAACTCCTTTGAGTGTTCACTTCTTTAAGGTCTATGAAAAATACCAACCTGTATGTCACAAAGTCCCTTTGGGTACCTATATAAAACATTTAGCACCAAGTGCAAGGCGAATATCATTTTATAGCTAGTTTTTGCGCGCGGCGAATAGTAAGTACCCTATATCTATCCTAAAGAATCAAAGGATCTCCATTGTAAATTTAATCTAAATTGGCTCAGCGATTTAACCGTAAAAGCGGGATAGACAGAAAGGTAGTACTCAGTAGGTACCTCAACAGTTTTTTTAAAGCAGATGTTTTAAAAAAAAATGTTTCAATAAAAAATAACAATTTGACTGTATTTTCATAAAAAAATATATTTTTAAAATGGTAGATATAATTCCATCTTGATTTGGCACATATAAACCTGTCTCACTAGGTTCCACATTATAAACTTATTTTGATATTTCTCAGAGATAGTATATATAGACATTAATATCTAGCTTTAATAAGAACTTACTTATTAGAAGGGGCGCAAATATTTCCTAATTCCACAAGTATCAGACACATCTATTAAATATGTAAAAAGTACTAAAGTTCTTTTCTTATATATAATATAATATAATAAATAAATATAATATATATATAATAGTAAATAATGTTAGTAAAAGAAACGTTGCCATCGGTTATTTAAAAAAAAAATATTAAGAATCATTAAATTATATTTTGTAAAACAGCCTACTAGATGATACTGGAACGAACGCGTGCATCGTGTATTGCGCACCATTCGGTCACGGCGACATTCCAGTCGCTCGCTCTCAGTCACTCGTTCTTCAGTCGTGAGTGATAACCGAGCGATAATAGACGTGTGTACGTGCCGCGTTTTGCCACGGTTCCCGCGAAATCGAACGAAATTTTTCAATGAGTTAAAATTAAGTTGAGTATTGTGTTTGTGCTACTGTACAGTGGATTTATTATTTGTGATTATCGATCAATATTTGTATGTGAGTGTTAAACGGAGTTGTTTTTATCTGTGCGTCCGAAGAACTTGGATTTTTCAACTATCAAAGTTTTTTGTGGTAAGTCTGTGGATCAAAGCTCATTTCATTTTTATGGCCATGATTAAGTAGGTAATTTTCTACAAACGTAACCTTCTGTTTAACATTCTCTGCTAGGAAGACAACATACTATAAAACCGATCAGGTATTTATCTACCCACTTTAGATCCACATACAGTATTTCCGACCTCGCTTGACAGCCCATAATGGATTATACTCGTAGATTAAATAATTATTAATACTAGTATTACCAATTATTAATCGCAAATAAACACCAAATTAAAAAGACGAGATCATAAATACCTAAGGTTTATATTAACAATATTTGCATAAATAGGTCAATCAATGTCCATTGCATATCAATTTGGTACTTATAAAGCTTCTATTGACCGAGTTAACGTTTTCATTAAAGGCCTGAGAATTCTGGCCGATTTAGCGGATCAGTCTGTAGGTATGAAAACATGTTATTTGTCTATATCTTGTATTTACCTAACTTACTTATCAGGGTTTCTTGATGAAACTTGGATTTTGAATGGGTACCTACATCTGTTATTAGATTTTAAGCCGTGGGCGTTTATAATTGGAGGTATAAAAGTTGGTTGTAAAGGTTTTGATCACTATAAGCCTATTAAAAATTTTACGAAAATAAAGATTCTTTCGCGCACAATTTGTAAAGATTAACAATGTTTCATACCATTAAAATTTCAACTAATATCTACCAAAGTACTTAACTACATAGTTATACTGTTTTATCAGGCTATAAGCTGTGGGCCGTAGTTCTCAGAGCTGTAAACTTGGACTCAAATGTAAAGTTCACGCAAATGGGTATAAAAGGCTCACCCGATGTAAATAAAACATAAAACATGTAAGGGCTACGATAAACTCCTAACGTTATTTTAGTTTAAGATAGTAAAATACGTAAAAGTAATAGGTATACATCAGCCTTATTTTAATAAAACTAGTAAAAATTTACTGTAAATAGCTACATACTGAACAATTTAATGGCCTAATTAGCAATATAATAAACTACCCGTCTACCGACCACGGTCCTTATGAGTGATGAAGAGACAAAACCGGGCAGCAAAATTTCATTCTTTTTAATTTCTAATTTATCTATATCGTTGTTCTATTTCATAAACAATACTTCAGTGATAGTTACTAAGGTTTAATACCTATTTAATAATTTAATTAGATTATTTAATAGTTATTAATTAAGTTTGTAGCTCGGTCGTTAAGTGATTGATCACAATACGACCGAGCTGCAAACATACTAATTTCCAGATTATAAGTTAAGTTCTGATCATTTTATTCATTTTAATCCATTTATGCATTTGAACAATGATCCGGAAAAAAAACGTCGTAAAAGTTTAGCATATCACAGATCACGTAAAATATTTTAAGGTATATCGTGAGTGGGACTTAAGTTCTCTACAACACCACCCCCCACAACTTCGGCAAAAAACACATGACTGTTTGTAAATTTTATAGGAACAAAGTATATTTGTTGATATCAGTACATTGACAGCAGTAAAATAACAGACTTTGTCTTATCGAGAATGGTTCTTTCTGCTACTGAATAAATATATTTTTCTATTATACATACATATATATAATAGAAAAATGCATGCTATCATGCCATATACGTACACTTCTAGTATAGTGTATAGTAATTCGACAGACCCTATTAAAACTCCCAGGATCGTCACCGCAATCACCAAACCACAACCACAACCAAAACCAAACCACCCGAAATTGCCAGTAAAAATAAAAAGTTATAGTAAAGATTATGTAAAATAATATACCCAAGAATAAAAGACAGCATAGGCGTAGTTATTGAACAATGCTCGTGCAAGTCGCAATAATAATAATTTTTCAAGTGGTTTCAGTGAAAAATCAATATTTCACAGCATTTCACGTGGCTTGGCTTATCGATGCAAACAGTTCTGTAGCTAGTTAGTTAATTCCATAGCATACTGTACAAGGCACACGATTATTATTTCAACGATAAAGACTTTCACGTGATTCTGTGTTCATTCGTTGATTAATATATACAAGAACAGGTTTATCATAATTGTTAATTTGTGTTGTGACCTATATCGCAATTGAAACGATCGAAACCTATATCTGTAGATTCTTTAAAATCTGATCCGAGATTTTGATTCAAATCTTATCTTTAATATTATCACTGGATTTACGCGTTGAAATATTCGCTTTTATTTAGCCTGGCTGTTGCCATCTTATTAGGAATGTAAGTACTAACTGTTGCAAACGGGTCTATTTATATATTTTTTATCTAGATCCTCCAAAATGAGGGCCTAGAGTTATAAGAAAATATGATTCAGGCGCCTTTTCAAAAGTCAGGGCACCTAGACCACTAGAGATATCGCAATTTGTCTATATGTATTACAAATTCACTACTTTTAATTGCTCCATATAACTTACAGTGCCTTAAGAAAGGAACCGGAACGCTATATATGCTATAAAATGCTTGTAAATATTTAAAAAAGTACCGTCTAATTATAACATTTTTTACGTTAGCTTTTTATCTTTCCTGTGACAAAATGTCTTAGACATGTTACCGGAAGAAACGTATATTTATGAGCAATCTGTACAACAAATTTCGTCAAAAATGCTTTGCGTTCACTCATAGCTATCTAACAAACATAATTGGATTCATTAATTTTTATTTTTGTAATAAACTGTTTCAAAATAAGTGTTTGGTTTTAGAAGTTAGCAAGAGATTATACATTACGTAATATCCCACCATTTACTGGCTTATTGCTTTGATAAAAACAAGGCATAAGCGTTACTAAAATAAACATTAATGCTATGATTTGTAAATAGATTAAGCATTACCGTGGTTACTATCCAATCCTAATTGATGAAATTATTATTAATAAGGAATTCCAGTAAATGATAAGATACTGTAACACAATGAGAACTCACTAGAATTCTATATACTAAAAGTCATAAGAAAATCTATTGTCAAACTCGGATGAAGAAGCATCACAAGGCTGCCATTGTGTGGGTCCCCATGCTGCATTGTTGCATTATCTACATTCGCAATGAGTATGGTGACCACCACTCTTGGATTCTGCTTTTACTTTCCATCAGGCGGAGTAGAGTCATTTTGGCAGGCCGATACATAAAAAAACGAGATAAATAGGTATTGTTATATCACCTTTTCCTGTTTATAGTTAAATATTCTATCTGTCGTCTTTTAGATGGTTAAGCCATATTTTATTTGGGTTTGTAGGCTACATGTAGTGGATATAGCAATATCCGACCGGTAAATTGTAGAAAGTGAAATTGAGCTTGTTAATTAATAAAATATTATTTATATTTATTCACACACAGGTTTTTCGACAGTTGTCGAACTTGTATTTGGTATAAGCTTAATGAGCCGGCTCTGCTTTTGCTTGTACGTAACTGAGATCCAGCATTCTATCAGCAATTTACTAAGCACGAGATTATATTCTAAGCTGATACTATGCTGTTATCCGCTGTCACATAGATCCCAAATATTTCTTTAATTGTTTTTTCCTGGAGAACGGGCAGCCCAGGATCGGTTATTGTTGCGAGTCTTGGAGGTCTTGGTCCAGCAATAGAGGTCTTTTGCGACTAGCGTTCACTATAAGGTATCGAACTCAACTAACAAATTGTCATACAAACAACATTGTGCTATTCGCAATACTTCAGTAAATAATGAGACATTTCTTCGTCGACAACAGAAAAGTTACATTGTGTATTTTTAGCAGAAATGTACTAAAGGCTTGCTGCTGTTTTCAACTTTAAGACTTTTGCAACAAAATGTGATATATACGTGCAAGAGCTTGTAGAGCTTAGTAATACCGCCGATATTATTTGTAATGTGGTACCGAAATCTATTGATATTTAGAACGTTTTGTAACATTCATACATATTTCTGATCGAAAGATAATGCAATACCGCACTTCATTCTAAAGGTTAGTTTCCAAATTCTTAAATCTGAGATGTCAATATGATTGATAAAAATAAATAAAACTGTTTGTAATTACCAAAGTACGACAAAAATCTCGCGAAACACCGCAGGGTGCAGTTAGTGTTGGATAAAAGGCGTATGGTACTCTTACCTCGGCGTGGCTCTGGTTCATATTTAGAGAACAGATCGATAAACGTCATCATTGAGTTTTGAGTCTGTGGATCATAGAGCAGCTTTAGATGTTTAAATATTACATTTCCGGGTTGGACCTTTATATGAATGCATTCGACTTGTAGTTCAGTAAGAATATTATTTTTATACATGTAGAAAAATATACTTATATGTTGGGGGTCTAGTGTTTCTAGTGTATAAACACAACACTATCTTTTAAAAGTTAGAAATCTCTCGTAGATATACACATGCAGACATATTTCGTGCAACTTCTTATTAACTGTAGTGAAAAATTGAAAAGATTATGTCAAGACATTAATGATAAAGGACACTGACGATCATTTTAAAAATAGCCTGATATTTTTGTCTGGAAATAGCCAATTGATGATAAGAGCGACTAAATAATCTACAAAAAAATATAAGTTGATTAGACTTATCAAAATAAAAAAAAAAAAACAACTTCTTTTGGCATTATTTCGTTTCTGATGATTTCACAGCATGTTCATAGGTTCGTTGTTGGAAGTTAACAGAGATTTATTTTTCTGTTCTGGTCAAAGTTCGAAGGTAATCAAATCAACTCGTTATTACAGTAGAAGAAAAAGTATGTATACATTCAATTCTAAGTGTTATATTCTTAAGGAGAGACTGATACAAGCAAAATAATTGGATAGAAACCCGCATTACTTTACAAGCTGTCAACAACCACAACACTCTTCCTGTCTTGATTTTAAACCAATGTCAATTTAATCTATGCAACAAACAAGAAATGGGTGAAATGAGATTACTATTTCGAGATTACTTACTGTGAGCTTAACACAGTTCTTACAAACTGAAGTTCTTACTGCATACACTTTAATCTTTAATCGAAAGAGATATGAACCACATAATATCTCCATATTACCCTGTTACACACGTAACCCGGTAACCTCATATAACTGATCACATTCAACCTTTACAGCGACGCTGTCAGTCAAATGATACTGGTTGTCGTTATGTAACTTGATTGTACTGCCTTATGTTACAAAACTCTTTACTGTCGGCAATATGACAAGGGTTTATTACGAACGCTTTAAAGACACTATTGTCGAGTCAGTTCACTGAAAGCTGGTCATTGTGATGCTTTTGCCACCTGACCCTTGCTTACAATTGTGGTTTTTATAATTCCACGAAGGCAGCGTTCATACTAGATAATTGTTTACTCGTAATAGCTTTAGAATTACTGTAGTCACACGGCCGTGTGTGGACAATGGACTATTCACAAATAGAATAAGAAGATTTGAAGAGTGAGCTTCCCTCAGGTAGAGAAGCTAAAACATTGCTAATGTGTAATACGCATAAAGGGAAAATAAGTGCTTTTGCAATTAAAATGTTTGTATTGTGAAGACATTGTCAAAGTCAATATTATAATAACTAATATTCCAGGGTTTAGATACCGCCTCAAGTTACTTTCAGCTTTTCTAAGTGTGCATCACGATGTCGGAACACTCGACACAATTGTATAAACATTTAAAGTTATTTATATATATTATATTTCTTGTACATAAATTGTTGCGTGCTGGGATAATTTAAAAAGGCGCTCATAGCTCTTCCAGACGGTGATTAGAAACAATCACCGGGGGTAAGCAACGACGGCGCGGTCAGTACCTGGATGGGTGACCGTTAGTGGCATGTTACCATGAGCGTCTCCGTGATTCGGATGATACGTTAAGCAGTCAGACACGGTAGTTATCACAGGATAACAGTCGTGAAGCTTAGTTGGAGGCCTTTGGGCGGCTCTGCCCAAGTGTGCTTCCTCAAGAATTAAAGGATCTCAATCCAAATTTTAATGAAATCTGTGCAGCGGTTTGGGCGTGAAAGCGGAGCAGGCAGACAGACAGTAGAGTTACTTTCGCATTACAATATATATATAAGTATGAACTGTCTTTATCAGAGGTTCGCCTTCATCCTTAATTCATGTGACTTGTTTAAGTTAAATATTGATTATTATTTATTTGTTATAATATTAATACAAGTCTTGAAAATTTCTACTTAACTGTTTTCCTTTTCGATTTATCTAGTTCAGAAGAACCAACGAATTATGGTGTAATATTTGTCTTTAACATCAAAACTATGTAATATTATACATTTTTAGGGCAGAATTTAAAAGTCAGTGAAGAAGATAATAATAATTTTTGGTTAACAGTTCTCTCGTCCAAAAATACAGTTAACCTTTACTGGCAGTGCTCATTCACCGTTCATGCACTATCCCTTCGAAATATGTCGGAAGCGCGTGTAATCAATACTCCAGCAACTCTACGCCCTCGTGCCGTACATTCGCGACCAACAGGTTTCCGGGTGCGTAATTATTATTTTTAGAGATCGCCTGGCTATAGAACTTCGACCGTTTATGTCCTGCTATATTTCTTAACCCTTATAATTTTAACTGTTATTGTATAGACTTTTGTTTCATGATCATCATCATCAACAACCCATGATGTCCCACTGCTCTGTGTGGGTGCTGTGGGCTCGGTCTCCTCTCAGGAGAGGGTTAAGGCCATACGTCCACACGCTGGTCGAGTGCGTGTTGGGGACTGGCAAGGCAACGTTGTGGCTACATAATCTTGCCAAATCATCCAAGTTTTTAAGCCGCCCAAAAGGCCTCTAACTAAGCTTCATGATTGTTATCCTATGAACAACCGAGACCGACTGCTTAACGTGACCTCCGAATCACGGAGACGCTCATGGTAACGTACCTCCAGCGGTCACCCATCCAGGTACTGACCGCGCCATCGTTGTTTATTGTGTTTCATACTGGATACCTAAAACAAGAAACAAAGAGACACAGGGGAATTATCGCTATACCTAGTTTCAAGTTGTTGTTACGTAATTTTATAAATAGCACATATTCTTTAATTTTACCGGCTGAGAGCCACGCTTCGGTGGTCCATACCCTCAATCCCTCCCTTATTCCCCTACTAATCCTTCAAAGGTCGGCAACGCACTTGTGACGCCTTTGATGATACGGGTGTCCAAGGGCGGCAGTAATCGCTTACCATCAGGCGATACGTCTGCTCGTTTGCCCCCAATACCATTCAAAAAAAACTTACTGCAACGCTTCAGTGCAATAATTTTGTTTTAAAAGGATAGTTAATAAAACTTTTCTGACAAACACAAATAAGAGATAAACAAGCATTTATTAAATTACTGTATTTGCGATTTTTCATTTATTAATCGTAATTGAAATTCACTTGTTCAATTTAGTTGTACATTGAATTCAAAAGAAAATCGTGATCTCGAATTCCTTTAGTCTGCCTTGGCCATTTTATTCTTAAAATATCGATTTGTACTGCACTTATTGCAGGTTTAAACTGGTTTTAAATACATATACAAGTTAAACTGACTCTTTAAAACAGTTCAATAAATTAGATGTGTTATTACATGTGTGCATATTGAATGCGGGTGCGCAAATTTAAAGATGAGAGACTAAAAAAAGTATCAGGTATGTGGATAAAGCCATTTAAATCAATGTTTATGGAGATGCGTGAAATATATTTTTACATTTAAAATTACAAATAATAATATGTTATGTTTCTACCTAGTTTCCAACGGATTGCTTCCCTCGTGTACGAAGTAATAGATACCGTGTGACGTGTATAATTAAGTTACCGTAGTAACACGCGGTAATACAATACGGTCGTCACGCTAATACGCGGCCGAGCGGATCCGCGTTCAGTTACATGTATTCGGTACTTAGAAATCATTGACGACATTTTATCATGTTCCCAAATTGAAAGATTTTTTTAAAGTAAAAGCTCTATAACAAGACTAATATGATCAGGTACTATACTTCACTGCATACTCAGATTAAACTTTGAATTCTTCAAACACGCCTGACTTGTACTTCTACACTATCGCACAAGAGTATCTGTCCAGCCTAGTGTAAAGGTGATTTGTAGAAAACTTTAGCTTTTTTTTATTATTATAATTAGATTTTAAGATAACAATTGAAATTATTCATTGTATAAATAATGAATAATTTTAGTTATTAGAATACACAATAAGACAATATAGTTATTTTACGCACTAATAGCCAATGAAACAAGAGATACCTGACATGAAGTAATACCACAGCGTGCCTAACAATCGACTAAATACTGTACTGTCTACATCACTCATAGAAGTTATTTTATCAATTAGTCCGTTTTTAACGAAAATAATACGTGCTTTCTATTGTTGAGCTTTTCTTATGTTCATGCATACTTATAACAGTGTGTTATAACAGTATAAATTTTAAACAAACATAAACATGTATTTTAATTTCTAAATAATAATCATTTTAAACAAACAAACATAAACGTAATATTTATATTATACTAGCTGATCCGGCGAACTTTGTGCCACCATTCATTTTCTCAATTACCGAAAAACTTATTTTAAAAAGCCCGTGTTAACTGCACGTAGACCTGCAGTGTATTTCCTCCGGTTTTCTATCATTTCTTTCTATACAAACCTTGACCTTATTAACAAACACATAAAAAAAAGAATTATCCAATTTGGTGCAGTCGATCGAAAGTTATGCCCTTACATACATTTTTGTGATTCATTTTTATTTATATATATAGAATACCGAATTAAATATGGAATCATTTGCTATCTAAAAATGAATTAAATATTAACCAAAACTTATGTTAACAAATTAATTTTCTTATTGCGTGAACATAATTACTGAAAATTAAAAAAAATATGCCTTTTTTCTGATATTATATCTATACCGTTAATAGTCCCAAGATGGCTATTAAAAGCTTGCCTAGTGGACTGTGTTGCGGTACTGGGAATGTTATATTTACCGCAAATAGCAAACCTTTTTAACATTTAGAGCTCATTAATCAACAAAATTGCATTCGGTGATTAGAAACAATCATCGAGGGTAAGCAACGATGGCACGGTCAATACCTGGATGGGTGACCGCTGGTGGCATGTTACCATGAGCGTCTCCGTGATTCGGAGGTCACGTTAAGCAGTCGGTCCCGGTTGTTATCATACGATAACAGTCGTGAAACTTAGTTGGAGGCCTTCGGGCGGCTTAAAAACATCTAACGGCAAGATTTACGTAGCCACAACGTATTCTTGCCAGTCCCCAACCCGCACTTGGCCAGCGTGGGGACGTATGGCCTTAACCCTCTCCTGAGAGGAGACCCGAGCCCAGCAGTGGGACATTATGGGCTGTTGTTTGTTTGTTTAATCAACAAAAAGCTCCGAACTTAATATTTCAAGTAGCCGATACAATATCATTGTGTCAAATAACGAGAGCAGACTACAAGTTTAACAAGTAGAAAGTAGTGACCTACAAGTCAGTAGGCAAGTTATCGTGGAATGAAGTGTACTCGATCATTTATCACTTGAACTCGAACGAACACGTGGTACGGTCGTGGTAACACCAAGTACTGGGATGATGAAATATATTGTTAAGAGGTAGGAATTGTACTGAGTGATTATTTATTTGCAATAAGTCTCGTCAGTAAATTATTCTTTGATGAATGCGAGTACTTATATTGATATGTTCACAGTGCGTAAACAAGCTATGTAAAAAAGCTAACTGCGTAAAAAAGTATGTTTAAGATTTACAAATCGGTGGTATTTTTTGTGAATAATCCAACGAATATAACTCTTCTTCTGGCACAGTCGGGTAAATAGGATCTACAGACGTGAATTCTCCACAAAGTTTAACAAATTAACATAATTGGGTTAAGTTTTAACAACTAGATATTTGAATGTCAAATGAAATTCTAAATGAAAACAGTCTTTTCAGTTTTTAATCCTAATATTGCACAATAAAGAACATATTTTAAAATTTATTGTTTAAGTGATCTTTAATCTACTGATAGATTAAACATTAAGTGGAATAGAAAAATGTTTTTACCCGATTGCGAAAGAAGGAGTGTTATGTTGCTCGAGTGTAATGTATGTATACTTCTGTTGCCCGCCCTATAGCCTTAATGGCTTGTCGTATTTTTAAGGCAGTGGTGTCAATAGATTCATCTTAGTCGTGAGAGTGACACTGGGTACATCAAAATAAAAAAAAAACAAAAAAGATGTTAAAAAGAAGTAATGAATTAAAAAAAAACAACTGTGTATATATTTTTTGTTTTTTTTTTAATTTTTGTGTACCCACGGTTAAGACGAATCTATTGACCGTAAGCCTTAAGACATACATACAAACACTCGAAAAACATAACCATCCTTCTTTCGCAGTCGGGTAAAAATCCGTGGCAACTCACGACGGGCTTGTGATTTCTCCATGGGGTCGACAGAGATGTATTTCGTGTAGGTATTTTACTTTACGGCTCCACTGTACAAGACAAGAGCCAACTTTGCCAAGTAAAGATTGGGTAGCTCCAAGGAGGGGAAGACACGATGTTTACTTTTTAAGAAATGTTCACTTGAGAGAACATCCACGTTCGTTTGTACCAGCATTAAACATGCACAAGTTTGTTTTCCAGTGCTAAAATATTTGAACTGCTTGAATATAAAACTAGGGACAACATCAAACTTGAGGAATAAAATATCTTAGCGGGTTTATTGTTAGAAAATGTGGAAATAATTGCTTGTTGGTGGCCAAAATCCTAATGTTAATTTCCCATCGTAATATCTATACGAATAAATAAAATTAAGGTGTCTGTTTGTAATGTGAAATATGTCAGAATATCAAAATCCAAAGCTTTTTTCCGGCCGATCTCTGGTACGGACTTTGACGGGATTCACACTGGCAGGTAGCTGATAATATAAAGAGTACCTTAGTCTACTTTTTTGAACTATCTTAGCCTCGCAACTTAACCCACGGGTAACACTGCGGGCTCAGATAGTACCGAAATAAATTTTAATTACTTATACGATTGATTTTAGTTATAATGTTAACAGTTACGTAAGGAATATGTTAGAGTCATTCAATTTAAAAACACTTAAAAAACAACGAATAAATAATACGCCAGCAAATCCAGCAAATCAAATATGTATGTATATATGTGCGTATGTATTTATACGTGTATGTTTGTGTATATTGTGTATCTGTTATATATGTAGTAGTATAATTGTATATGCTTATCTAGTATCTGCATAATTGCTATTAGTCCGAGTTCAAAATTTTGTCCTTGCACCTACCGCATCATATTTCTGCAACACCTGTAGGTTGACTGGTAGATAATGCCTAATGGCATTAAGTCCGCCTTTGTACCTCATGTGCATTAAGTTAATAAATAAATAAATAAACAAATCCTCGATGAACACAACAAGTGCATAATGAAAATGTAATAACTCCAAAGTTAGTGATCATTCTAAGCAATGACGTAAGCCAAACACATTAGGTTTTTATATCGAATCTTTTTCTGACCCACAAAAACTTGTTAGAATAACCTTGTAGGAACCGAACCGGTATAATATTTGATAGTCTGATGTACAAGAAAAGAACAAACGAAGGGCAATTTATAATAGGGTCTTTTGTACGTCCGCCACGGTATGCCGTGACGTGAAAATAATTAGAAGATTATCTATGTTATTGTATTGCAAATAGAGAACCTTGTACACTTAATCATAAACTAACTGTAACTTGATAGTCATTTGTTGCGCTTGCGCATCGCCTTTTATAATGTTCTTTTTATTATTGTTTACTGTTTACGGGGATAGATTTTTTACTGATATTTAGAACAATAAAAATAGAAATAAGAAAATCACTATCACTGAATTATGAATATCTGGTTTGTTATTAATTTGATAGGAATTTTATTTAGCTGTATTGTTTAATATTGCTCGGCTCCGTGTGTGGTATCAATAACTGTTCTAGAGAACTAAAAATTAACTTAAGTAATATGTTACTAGCACTTGCGAAAAAGTGCCAAACGTAATGAGATGAGAGTGCGAAGAGACCAGGGTCTCGTCTATATATGTCTTGTGGTCGGAGAAAACCACTAAGACAGAGCTATTAACTGACTAATTTTCATGATATTTTATAAAATTGGAATAATGTAAAGATAAGTCATCTTGACCAAAAACTATAGTATAATTTCATAACGAAAGGATACGCGCGGTGCACGCGGGGTTCTCTTGGGGGCGGGGACGTTCTCAGACATTAGAAATTAATGTAATGTCTAGATTTCAATGTGAAAAACACTACACCGCGTGAGTTGATGTCTCGAGGCATCAACGTATATGGAGCAAAAACACTACACCACGTGTCTGTTATATATGTAGTAATATTAGTTCAATAGGACAAACGAATTAATACCTTCCAGGGACTCTCAAAACTTCAGAATCGCAAAAGCTTTGCAAACACCAACTATTTGATAATTTAGAACATCTGTTAGTATACCATTTTTATGATAAGTTTATGAGACGTAAATACATATTATATCATGAGTTAATCCTCAATGAAGACCATTCTCTCCATATAAGGAACTACTATAGTTACTTAATTAAATATGGATTAAACGTTTCCTCAAAATGTAGCCTTAAATGGATCGAAATCGGTATCAATCACATTTAATAGTTCTCGTGTAATTGAGCAATTTAAAGTCTACAAATTTATGATATCATTTATCTATGTCAAACAATCGTATTTTATATGTATAATGTGTTATCAACATGTACTTTTAAATTTGTCGGCCATGTTGAATAGACGTGTAATAATAAAAACAATGTATCTAATCGGTTGTGTTCTTGAATCTTAATGCATTATTGTATTCCAATATAAGAAGACCGCGGTAAAGAAGAAATTAAATCTATTTAAACTATATATAATTTTTCTATTAAACAACATACCTAAAACTATTTTTTTGCCTAAACCTATTCAAATGCGACCTAATGACAATATCGAATCACTAAACATCCCACTTAGAAGATTTTTTAAGTAATTCAGATGAGAAATAAACGACAGTTTGGCGAACCAAATTTATGTGGCCAGAGTTTCAAGTTAAACCTATATTACTCAAATATATATATATATATATATATATATATATATATATATATATATATACTATCGTAATAATGTGAATTTGGCATGTAATTAAGTCACCTTCTTGACACAGCAATAAACAGTAAGATAAGGGCAATAAATGTCAGGGATACGTGGATTTGGCATAGGATTTGGCTAATTGATATATTATCTTTCGCTTATAAAATATCTGCACAAGATTACAGAACAAAAAGCACAAAACATGTATTGCAAATATGTTTAACTGTGTATAAAAAAATTAAACAAAAAATGAATGATAAAATTTTCTTTGAGAGACGAAAATGGCCCATAGTTTGCTATACTGGGTTGGGTATTCACTTTTGTGTCTGCATGGAATGTCTGCATGTTTCACTCATCTATTTGTATGTATTTTATTAACTCAATTCTTCATACTACGTGTTGCTATTATTTCATATTACATAAAGTCTACTTTAATTTCCTTTCCACCAATAATACCCCCCCATATACATTTTCATCCCTTTCCATCCCATGGTTGCTTGTAAGATATTGCTTTGGAGTGATAAGGCTGCCACTTGTACTTTATAATAGATTTTAATTCAACCTTTTAATTGCATAAGCTGGTGTACGATAAAGAGATTTATTATTATTATTTTTTCCACTATTAATTCCTTTCCAAATATTCTTAAGATACCTAATTGGAAAAATAGGCTTGGTCTCTGTTAGTAAATAGGACTAAAATTATAATCCATAATATGTGGACTATAAATACAATCTGTGTTAGCCATAGAGATATAAGCGACAACGTGTGTATGGAGTAGAAAGTTCATTCATGTGGCTTTGACTTTTTTCAACATATGGAAGAGATTCATTTTACCCTTAACGTGTCCTGTACACACGAACTAGAGCTGTGACGTAACACTCAACAAGGAATTATGACGTGAATATACAATATAGGGTTGACACACTCATGACTAACTGTTGTTTAAATACAAACTTTTGCTAAATCGCGCAACTATTAACTTAGTTACATGTTAAAGCATAGTTGTATCATTTAATACACCTACACTCAACAAGAATGTGAGTTTTAAATACACATTTAGCAATGGATTCGAATTAAGGAAAAACTTGTTCGAACAACTACAAAGTTGTTAGAACATTGTTTATCTATGTAATGATCGGATATAAATAACACGCAGACAATTTATTAATCGAAACTGGCTCCGTTGTCGCACGATTGGGTCAAAGTTATAAACTTTGCCTACCAGTAAGCTTTTGTATTTAATCTAAAATAAGTTCTAGGGATGTCACCGCACACACGCGAATAAATAACCTTACACCTAAAATAAGTTAATCACCTATTTAAACAATATACACTTCGACTTTCCATTTCAAATATTATTTCTGGAATCCCTTCAAAGCGACTTGACAAATGACAAATTCAAAATAAACATCAAGCGGTGACAACCTTGATAGCATCCGAATTTTCTGTTCGCCTGCCGACGTTGACACCTATCAGACATTAATGAGAAAAAGTTTGTAACTTTGAAAAGAAGTCTTGACCTATTTTAACAATCTTGCTGAAACTTCAATAAATAAGTCCCGCATTGAATAATGAATTATACCCCTGTGGTTAGATACTTGTGAACATAATATTGTTTGGTCCAGTCCGCTCTTAGACGCTAATTGAGTCGGTTCAACTTTGCTTCCTACATGTGTTAGTAACCCGCCTACGTGCTTGATTCTGAAGTCTTGCATCATAAACTATTACGAAGTTATTGACAAGTTCGTTAATAGTTGAGTTTATGGATACTGGGGTCTATTAAGAACAGTTTTATTCGTATTAACTTTATATCGTGTGTATAGTGTTAGGTACAGTCGCGATGTGAATAGCTAAAATGATTCTATATCGTCTTAGAATGATTTGAGAATATATCTATGAATAATTTAAGTAAACAATCTTGGTTAAACCTTTCAAAAAAGCAACATAATGTAGTTTATATATGATATATACGAATAATAATTCAAATAATGTAGATTGAAAATACAATATCGTTATAATAATTATTTTCACGGGAATGAACGCGATCGCTTACCTCTGATTTGCCTGACGTTTCGACCAGATTGCTGTTGAAGATTGACGTTGTGACTCAGTCGGGCCTGTGACCACACCACAGAGGCATGTAATACCTTTAAATAAGTGTTCGCGTTAATTCCCGTGAAAATAATTGTTATATCATGAAACGTGAAAGTTTAAAAGTTAGCACAATATCGTTCTCAGAAAAGTTTAATTGCAATTATAATTATTATAATGATATCAAATAGTTGTGTGAGTGTTGTTTGTATAGGATATATATATTTACAAAAAAAATGAGAATAATTTGTTTATATCCGTTGTATAGTGCCCCAAGTACAACCTCTACTTAGTTTGGGACTAGGTGGCGTTGTGCGTCAGAAATCCGAAGTATTCATATTATTAAATGTGTTAAGTAAATTGTATACATCTCCAAAGTCTTCATTTTTGTATTCATTTTGACTTTTTCAGTGGCGCAGCGGTAGCGTATGCGACTGCTGTTCATGAGGTCTCGGGTGTTTTCTATGTATGATATATATGGATATACAAAAAAAAATGTATTTACATCAGTTGTCTAATACTCATAATACAAGCTCTGCTTAGTTTGGGACTAGATGGCGTTGTGTTTTACGTGTCCGAAATATTTATTTATTTACTGTTAGTTAGTGTAGTTACTTATAATTGGCAATGAAAAGTGCTTTGAACGAATGTCATTATTTTTTCTCTTTATCATGTACCAATGTAACCTGAAAACTGGAGTCCGAGGATTCTACTGAAACCGGGACCTACATAGTCTATAGTGATAGACTGCTGAGAGGCGTCTCAGCGCTTTTGTATTCATTTTTACAGATAGACAAGTTGCACTCAAATACAGAAAGAAATGATAATATATAATAAATAAATATGTTCAGACATTTTACTCACAACCCCATCTAGTCCCAAACTAAGCAGAACTTGTACTATGGGTACTTGACAACTAATATTAATACTTAGATATATATATTTTTGTAAATACATACATTTTATACATAGAAAACACCCAAACTCCGAAACAAATATTTGCAGAACATACAAACATTTGGTCCGACTCAAAAATCGAAATCGAGACCTCTAGCACAGCAGTCGCATTCGCTACCACTGCGCCACAGAAGCAGTCAATGATTGTGCTTATAACATCCAAGATGATAGACCTATGACATTAGTTTTTTGATGTTAATGTTGGATTTATCGATAAGCTTTATCTTCTTTTTTCTATCTTTAAATCTGTAGATGAAAACATTGTGTCAAGCGTAAGTAAAACGTAGACAAGTAAACTCGAGTCCATCGACCTCTGATTGACTCGTCACGTTCGAAACGTACGAACGCTTCAACCTTCTTTTTTGTCTATAACTGTAATCAGTTTATTCTTTTTTATTTATTTTCCCGAATTCCATATTTTCAGGTAGACAGTATTTACGTACCCTTTTAAATATGTACTTATTGAGAAAATATAGTACCAATATGATCATTATCATCAATAACTTTTACCGACCGCTTCTGGGCTTAGATTTTTCTTTCCAAAGGAGGTATATGCTTTTAGTAAGCCAATACCTACCTAATAATGGTCAGTGTGGGGTAGTCTCCACACTGATCTGTCAGGTTGGTATAGAAGTTATTTCAAGTTTTCCTTCTATTCTCAGTGCTGCTGTACTACATTTTCGGTTACGGTTTCCTCTGTTTCTTCACTCATATAAAACCCATACAACATAAATAGCGGTAGTAACACTCCTTATTGTTAATCACCACACGGAGTACCTATATCGTAGTCTAACATTAATGTGAACGCAATGATCAGTCGACTTGCGTATTTTATCCGTCAAATACCATATTGTCACATATATTTATGAAATTTGTTTGTAGTTATTATAAAATTTTGTAAGTATAATATGTGTATAAAACATGATTTCACTTGCATGTTGAATTTTCAGTTATAGAAAAACACGTTAATATATAAACGACCTGGACAACTAAGCTTTGTTCGGTATTTCTTTTTTGGTTTTCTAAAAATTAATCCTAGCTAGATCGATTTATCCCCCCTGAAACTACCTGAATACTGAATTTCATTAAAATCGTTTTAGCCGTTTCAAAGATTCGGATTATATAATTAACACAAGAATTGCTCTTTTGAAGGTATTAGATATAGAGTGTCTCTTAAATACGTCTTGCACTTGATATTAAGAATATTAAAATTTATTAAAACTACATGTAAAGCGATAAGGCTTATCAATTTTTTGCTGGTGATGCAACACTCCGTTATATCGGTTTAGCATCAAATTAAATACTTAACTATAAGCTTTATATACGATTGTTATGTCATTGCTTATAAATATAATATATTGATAAAATGAATTGACAGGGACCGCCTGTTAGCCGATAATAATCACTGATAAACGTTTTGGTTTACTTCAATGACCAGTATAAATTGAACTTACACTCTATAGACTTCATATACATACATAACTTCATCATGATCAACAGCTTTTAATTATGTCGCTGCTGGATCTATGCCTGTCTTTTGAAATGATGTTTATATCACACAAGTCAGACAGACGGGTTGCTGAGAGGAATCCGGATTGCGTAAGAAAGCTGTTCCTGGATCTCTCCCGTCTCAGGTGCAGAGTGGCACACCGTGTGGTTTTAGTCGGTTCGGTTCCGATACACCGACCCGCCGCAAACCCCGGTGGGGTGAAGGCCCGAAGGGGTTTCCAAACGTAAAAAAAAGGTTTGTTTCAGTGGGTCCGGATGTGTTAATAACAGCAGTCCCCGTATACCTCCCGTGGCACACCGTGCGGTTTTATTTGATCCATTGCCGGGAACGATCCAACGAGCACAGGGTGGTGTGGTGACGACTCGTTGGGTTTTCCACACATTAAAAAAAGTGTGTGTGTGTGTATACTTATATACACGCGTTGAAAGTTATGCTTCTTTGGCTTAACAAGTTAAAAAATTGAAAAACTAAAAAGTTTACTATAGCTAACTTTAGGGTGTCGGTTTTTCGTGACGGTGTGCGCGCGCTTCGTAAAAATTTACTCTCATCATTTTTCCCTAACAAAAGAAGTATAACTTCGAGAAAGACAAAAAGGTTTGTTTCAGTAACTTAGTATACATTATGAGCGTAGGTCCATAATTTAAATAGAATAAACAATGTAATCACCGAAAAATGAGTCATTACTTCTAAACTAAATAAATATATAGACCCTACACTAGACATCGGTTACTTAGAACGGCTTGTTATGGTAATAGACCATAACAAAATTATAACAATAACAGTCTTCTCCATTTTTAAAACATGATTTTATGTTCTGAACTAAATTCATATATTTGTTACTTATGTTTAATGAAAAATTGTAACAACAAAACCAATTATTTCATTTACACCCACCGTGAGAACTCTTTGTTTTTACGTTTCGCTGCGAACTGGTGTCACATTCCTCTAGAATAGTGAAGCCAATCTACTTTTTTGTGTGTTTGTTATTCTTTGTAGCAAATATCATTACCCTAAGGTAATGATATTTGCTTTTTTCCCTGTAAAATCTCTCAGTTCTATACAAAATGAAAGACGGATTTGAACTTTGTTTTAGAATGTAGATAACGTCTTAGATTACGTCTCGTTACGGTCATTACCATTTTGTATAAAAGTCATGATATTTAAAACCTTTTAGCTATTAGTATGGACTAAGTTCATTGCAATTCAGTTAGTAGAGTTATCTTGTTCTTTTTTTATAATAAAATGAGCCAAGTACGAGTCGGGAGGCCCGCAGGAAGCTTTCCGTACCATTTTTTTTAATTTAATTTAAAATCTTAATCTTAATCTTATCTAAAACATAGGTCCACAAAACTGTTTTAAACAATTTGTCTGTGGGCTCAGTTGAGCTACTATATGCAATATGCCTGTACACAACACTGTACACATCACACCCATGCATTAGATACATGCGTATGCACAGTGCCATGCACTATGCACAGTTACATGTTTACGTACAATTATGATACATAACACATTGTATCTATACATACATTTCAAACGTCTACCTGTTGCCGTTATCAATATTGAGCACAAAAAAGTCACGTTTGTGATATGGGGGCCCCCTTAAATATTTAATTTATTGTTGTTATAGCGGCAACAGAAATACATCATCTCTGAAAATTTCAACTGTCTAACTGTCACGGTTCATGAGATACAGCTTGGTGAATGACGGACGGACAGCGAAGTCTTAGTAATAGGGCTTTGGTTAGTGTTACGGAAACCTAAAAATACCATATTAATTTAGTGTAACTTTTTATACTTACAAGTTCTGCTACTCCTGAATTATCAGACTAAGTAGAATGTTTTTAGAATCAATGAAAGCACTATAACATTTATTATATATACTATTACATATATACATATACTAGTAGTTTTGAGCAAGTTTTGTACGTATATACATATACTAGTAGTTTTGTCATAGGTAAAAAAAAATACACCAACGCAAAAAACATATATTTCTTTGTTCTATAAACCTGTTCAATTATAATCTTAACTTGAATTGAAGAATTTATAGTGTACCTTAAAAAGCGAAGAAAAAGTAAACATATCATTATAGTACTTTTGCGTTTACCTCAGCTTCAAACGTAAAAGAAAATAGTTAAACTTCTTATTGTCTCGCTGCTTGCTCTCCTATTGTTACGAGAAGGGAACACGGAGCAAGGTCTCGCCTTTCCCACGTCCACACCAACCTGTCTGCACGGCATACACTTAGATAATAAGTTAGAACCCTTGAGGTTTTGTTCTAATTTTTCTTTAAAATTAGTTTGTACCAGAATCATTACTTAGAGATGAGTTACCACCCTTTTCATTAATCTATCACCAATTTTCTACAACAGAGATAGGTTATTAAAAACAGTCTAAATTTACCTTAAAAAGAGTGTTTGTTCTTTTTGCTTTGACAACTAACACTTTTCAAAAAATTTATAATTGATTCTGCATATCAATAACAGTATTGAATCAATTAAGTTGAAAAAAATCTTCAAACATTCCACTTTCAACTTGAGATAAGTTATTGAAAACGCTCGTTATTAAAGCTGCAGTGCGCTATTAAGTTATTCAGAATATAAAATTGAGTATATATATTATATTGAATTGAATTGAATTATATATTATATTATTGTATTGAATTGAGTATATATAAAAGTAAAACCTTTCTTTACTATCAATAAAATTATTGTAGTCGTACATACTAAAATAACATAAAAAAACGCTGTGATCTCTTTCTGACAGGTTAATATCTAATATCGTATGTATATTAAATCCTAAAAGGCGAAATACATGTTCCAAATAGAAAGTCAAAGTAAGATAATGTTAGTGTTGATGTGTATCACTACAACATCAACTCTACATGATTAAATGCTAATCGAATGGATGTTTATTGAGAACGTCTAGAATCACAGAACTTTAAACTGTTTTTATGTCGCTACATCATATATTTTTAAAATATTTTTGAGACAGTCCGTCATATAATGTGTTGTCCAGATGGCTCATCAATTTCTGTTGTATTATAGGTTTATTCGTAAATCGTGAGATAGCTGCTTATAACTACATAAAATTGACTTGATTCTAAGTTCGTAGGCTAGATCACCTCGCTGCAGATACTAAACATTACGTTTTGCCTACACAGATTACGTGTCTGTAGTTATGTTGCCAATTAAACGTATTCTAAGCTGATTCACATCAGTTTATCGCTTTTCTGCTATAAATTTTAAGTATTATCAAATAAATCCAGTAGTTGTAATATATACTTCTATTTTATATCTGTCTAAAATTTCATCCAGATATCAAACATCCGAAGCACGACCATCCCATCAGGGGAATTGGATGGTCGTTCTTTGGACGTTTTGTACGTTTTGTATGTAATTATAAAAAAAATGCTTTACTTTAAGTTTCCCTTTTTAGGGTGCATATGAGGGCACAATAAAATATTGATTACAGAAGAGTGAATAGGTTTATTTAGTTCGAGTCCAATACCTTGCAGTTTCGACCTGTTACGGCAAGATCCCGTGAACGTTTCCCATACACAAAAACATATGTTTAACATGATATACCTGTAAAATATTCCTCTTATCTTGTTGACACGTCTACTGAAATTATACATGAATATATTATCAATCTCAAGTGGTTGATATATTATTTCAGATTGTTACGCACACTTGCCGAGATACGCGATCTACACGTACTCTGTTAAGATAATCTCTGTGATCATTTCCCATTTACGATTGCTACTGTTCTCTCAATTGTAAATCGGTTTCAATAACAAATACTATTCAGAATCTTCCATATCTATATTAAGGACTTTAATCTTTTAGCGTACCCGCTTTGTAGTGTACCCGCGTGGGTGACAGAATCCTGTTTGAAAGGCTTGTTGTGAATATGCATAGTGAATAGGCTATGTCATTGGATTAATACTAGGCACTCCAGGCTCTAAACCTGGATTCGATTTCTGTCTTGAGTTTTCAAGGTATTGTACTATTGGCCAAGACATAATACCTTAATATCTCTTTCACACTATATGCATATATATCACTTGTATATAAATATACATACCCTGATAAATACTATAGTCGTATTATAAAAATATATTCTCAATGAACTTTATTTATGCCATTTGCGTAATTTGACTGTTGGAGAGATATTAAGAGTAGGTAATAGCGTTGTAAATGTGCCGTTATAGATATTTTTGTAGTCTAGGTATACATATATTTCTAGTGTCTACAAGAGCTTTGTGCACATTGGAGCTATGAGTAAATGAAACTTAAAGTTAATTACTAAAAAGTGTAATAAAAAAGTTGTTGTAAAATGTCTCCTATCGTTAGGCAAACCCTGGCATAAGTTGCTGCTGCTTTGAAGGTAAATAAAATATTGAAAAGTGAAATCGTTTCTCACACTCAACTAGTGAAACGACTCTTACTCAAAGCAAACGAAAAAATAATCGATTGTAGGTGTGTAAATCAATTGTGACTATCAGATACAGAAATTTGAACGGATTTTTAATAATAGTCGGTAACTAGAAAGGTACTTTAATGTTGGCAATAGACATTAACCCTCCTAAAACATCAAGTGATTATAATACTTAATATCAGCTCTTCTATCTCTCATGCATCTGAGTTTTAAAGCTAAGTTTTAAAAAAGTTTAAAAATAGTCTTTTGTTTCGTAGTACACTATCCATTAATTTTTTTCTGACAGTTGCTAGAGAACGTAGCTATGACAGAGTTCGTAAACTATTTAGTTCATAAACATTATGACAGCGCACATGTAGTTATTGTTTCAAAATGAATTGTTATAGTTTTATGCAATGAAATGGGTAGCAGTGATGGTATTTTAAATATAGTTAGTGAACTTTGCAAATATAAAATTTCAAGTGAAAATAAACATCTATTAGAGCCAATACTTGATTCCTTTTATTAGTAAATAAGTCATATATGGGATTAGTCGAATCGGCAACAAGTTTTTCGGCCAAAACTTTCAAGAAATAACTCTGAAACGATAGCTAACTACAATATATGGTATTGGATATTTTTCTTTTGTTTATGCAGTGAATTAGTCTCAAGAACAATTTGTTACAAAAATTGTCTTAGACCTTATTAACTTATTAAGGAAACATCAACATATAGATTATGTCCAAATGAAGTACCCAAATGAATAACAAGTTAGAGACTTAATAAATTACCTACATAATACTTCTCGATGTTGTTACAGCATTATTTGACCTGAACCGTCGAGAAAGGAGGCGTAAAACAAAACGCATTTTTACATAACTTTTTCTTTGAACCTTGCGTTATATGGTTTTATTAGCGTAACAGCGTAAACAAATACTGTAAATAATCATCTGGCAGTACGCCCACGGTATTAAATTTCGACACTGCCTCCGTATATGATGGCGATAAACGCGATGATAAATGAAACATACACACTTACATATAAACTAAGGAAGCACAAGTCAACCTATAAAATCTAAACACACGATCATAAAACGGACAACCTAGCATAGATCTTGGTCATATTGGTTTTAAGGGTTTTGTAAAACTAAATGTAATTAATCAAAATGCAGAAAATACTAAAAAGATGTTTACTACCCTCATCCTTTTGTTTGAGTTTAATACTGTAAAAGGAAGTAAGTTAAATGGACGGTGGTAAAATTGAAAATCAACTCAAAATATTTAGTGGTATCGTCGTCAATTGTTACAAAACATGAACAAAAATAGCGGTTTAAACTTGCAATGTCCCAACTTAACAAAAATTTCTGGCAAGAACGCTTTAGGTAAATAATGTAAAATAAGTTCGGAGGAGCATTTTTAAAAAAAAATTCATTATCATCATCATTTCATCCGAAATATATCCATCCACACACCACACACAAAGATCTCCCACTTATTTGTGGGAAAACACGCTTCCGCATGAATGGGCCGGCTCGACCAGAGTGATACCACGGCCTCACAGGAAACCAGTGTGTAACAGCGCTCGCGTTTTGTTCATCGAGTGAGTGAGATTACTGGAGGCCCATACCCGAACCTTCCCCATCCCCAAAGGCCGGCAACGCACTTGTGACACCTCTGATGTTACGGGTGTCCATGGGCGGCGGTAATCTCTTACCATCAGGCAATACGTCTGCTTGTTTCCTCCCTATTCCCGAAAAAAGGCTCCCCAGTATAACTCATCATAGTCATAGGACAAAAAAAAACCCAATTAAATGAACCAACCAATTGATTAATTAACAAATTTACGTTCCAAGTCACGCTAAGTTTAGAACAATTTCTACTTAGTCTGTATTCCATTGTAACCGAAATTTTATGGACAATTAAACCGTACATACAGATGTTACTTGACAAAAGACTCAAGTTTTATTCTCCTGAATGAGGCCACTTGCAAATGAAGCCAAAGTATTTTATTGTAGACCTCTTGCTGGTTATATAATTGGAATGCGAGGTAGTAAGGCTTATAGGTAACATTATATGTAGGGCATGAAACAAATTATTACAGTTACCATTTCTTGATCAGATTTCCAAAGAACTAAACGATATTTGCCTTTGAATAGCGTATCAGTCTTATGCAACCAGATTTAAATCGGCGATCATGTTTTGATTACAAGACTTAATACTTTTTGGTTATCCGACGTTTTGAACGAATTGCACCATTCATAGTTACGAATGTACCTGCTATCGTTGCTTCGACACACAAAATTTACCGTTGAGTTTAATCGAATGGCGACATTATGAGAAACGTTCAATTCGATTGAAATTTTGAGTGTCAAAATAAAGTGTCATTCTTGTAATAATCTTGTCCAATTTTAAATAGTAACTGTAACTGGTCAAACCCATAAGTACAGTATAACACTATTAATAATCCAGTATCTTATTTTATATTAAATAACCACACACACGTATGTTGTTAAAACTACTACATAGTTCTCTGATGTTTTACATAATAAAAGCTTAGAGATCATCAATAGCGGCTTCAAGATTGCCTTATTGCTTGCTTGAGGTGCTGTTAAACTGGCAGTTTGTACACCTAATGAACCGATTATGATATATTCAACGTTTATTTCTTGATTCAGCATCATTGAGCTATTAAGCAATATTGACAGTAATAAAAAATAAATATTCCGGACACACAACGTCATCTAGTCCCAAGCTAAGCAGCTAAGCAGAGCTTGTGTTGTGGGTACTAGACAACTGATATAAATATTTTTTTTGTAAATACACATATATTATGCATAGAATACACCCAAACACTGAAACAAATATTTGCAGATCATACAAACGTTTAGTACGCCCCGGGAATCGATCCCGATCTGAAGCTCGGCAGTCGCATATACTACCACTGCTCCACCGAAGCAGTTATAGCTAGTAGTCAGTATATAAACATTAGTGGTTTAAATAACTGTTTTTTTCTTACAATCAGTTCGTCGTACGCTAGGAGTAGAATTGTTTAGGTTCTTGTAACTTTTCGGGCTAAAAGATGTATAACTTGCGTACTTTTTATTTTCTAACACAAAATCCTTATGGGTACACTGAGATAAAGAAACGGTGTCTAAAATAATATAACAAGGGTTCTTAGAAAAGTTCGTAAAGCTTGTTCATCAGATTGCTTCCGCATCACTAAAATTCAATGAAATTTTTCATAGTTGACGTAGAATGTTTGCAAGATGGGATTATTTATACAAAAACGGTTTTGGTTTGTGTCCCAAAACCGCACAAATCCTGTACCTGCTGCTTACCTAGCCATTCCGCCCAATCCCTTCGAACCAGAATATACGGGCATAACTATTTTTAACTAAGCAAATGACTTTGCGGGGCTCCCGAGACAAAACTGTAAACACCACTACCCATTAAACTTACAAGTGATGTGATAAATTGGCGGAAATTAGCTAAAATTTACAGTGCCGTTAAATTTATCAACAGCAGTTTAAGCGGTTTAGTCTTAATTGATGATATGGCAATTCTGTAAATGATCACTGTTCATTATAATGGCATATTATAAACTAAGCAATGCTTTACCCTTTTTCGTCTTTGCAAACCATTACTGAACTTGCCATAAACGGATACCGACTTAAGGCAGTTCTATTGAAATGAAGTTATGTAGCTATTTTTTATTTGAATCAATACGATATATATATATATACACATTAGTCTTCATATACAACCTGCTTTAAAACTTAAATTCTTGGCCATTTACAAAAAAAGCTGTTAAGGAATCTCTGTAAAGTATATATGTTTATATATAAATTTTTGTATGTATGTATTTATGTTGCTTATTTATGTATGTGTAGATCCGTAGATGTATAACCTTTGTGGGCCTACTTCACAAGATTTTACACCACCCTAAGGTTGACTGCTAGAGAATGAACTGGGCAATAAGTCCACCGATGTACAAAACTGCATAAAGTTATAATTAATAAATAAATATCTCTCTCCTACGGTACATTTGAGTGAGTGAGGAAACCAAAGGCCCGTACCACAACCCCTTCCGGCATCCCCCTCTCCATCCCCAAAGATCGGCAACGCACTTGTGTCGCCTCTGGTGTTGCGGTACGACATCAGGCGGTAAGCTTGTTCTTTTGCCCCCTATTCCTATATATATAATACCTAACGGCTAAAAGATCTTTAAGTAGTTAAGAAATAAACAAAGAACCTCAAAAGAAAAAAGGTACTATAACAGTCGGCTTCTAATCCAATTATAGACCGCTTTAACTTCAGATGTAAAAACAAAATTCCCTTTGCGATGTACTTCTTGTAGTAAATCCAGGTTGATGTACCCATTGCGCGTCGGAGCGGGCGTTCAAATATTTACACTGTTGAGCGATAAACACGAACCAGACGCGGTTGGTACTGGTACCGTTACACCACAATGGTGTTGGTGCCTGTTAACTATTCTAAGTACCAACGTGCATGAGTATGACACTACATCTAATGCTAACATTACATGGTACTAATTCTTGTATAAAGAAGTATGTTTTCTAACTGTTAATTTCACTAGTCATTATCCTTAGTTTCTTCTATCTTTATTTTCACCGCTGTTTTAGAGTGATAGCCTGATGACAATGAGCCTATAACTTTTTTCAGAAATAGATGAATAGAATAGAATCATATACAATCCAAGCTTTTTTTTCCTTTACCAATTACGTGAGAGGATCGTGGGAGAGCCAGGCTGAATGAATGGACCGGTTCGACCGGAGTGATACCACGGCCTCACAGAAAACCAGTGTGAAAAAGCGCTTGCGCTGTGTTTCATCGAGTGAGTGAGGATACCGGAGGCCCATTTCCCAATCCCTCCCCCTATCCCCCTTATCCATCCCCCACCCTATCCCCCTTATCCATCCCCCAAATGCCGGCAACGCACTTGTGACACCTCTGGTGTTACGGTGTTCATGGGCGGCGGTACTCGCTTACCATCAGGCGATACGTCTGCTCGTTNGGCAACGCACTTGTGACACCTCTGGTGTTACGGTGTTCATGGGCGGCGGTACTCGCTTACCATCAGGCGATACGTCTGCTCGTTTGCCCCTTATACCATAAAAAAAGAAAAGGTTAGAGGTAAATCTTGCCCAGACTCTTGTTGGGGAAAGAGAAATACATATTCCGTATTTTCTAACCACTAATAAACACATCCAATCCTAATCGCAATCATCACAAAGTAAAGTAATAGCACAATATAAGAACAAAATCCTCGATGGTAATTAAAATAAACAACCAATTTGTATTTTCCCATGCGGGATTTCAACCTACAACACTTGGTGCTGAAGGAAGCGCCATGATAACAGCTTTAACCAACCGTGTAGTCTGTAGTTCGTTACTGGTGTGTAAAAAACCCGACTGCGTATATTTTTTTATATAGATGTACCCAGTGATACTCTCATGACGAATTATTGTTTCATATTTTATTGGGATTTTCTCTAGTTCTAAATTAAAATTAAAGGATTACAGTGAGAGGTGAACGAGCCAAATCTTACCCAAAAAACATTATTAAGATTATTTGCGTGGTGACCAATGCAAATAAAAACTAAACTGTTGCTAACCGATTACATATATAACAATGTAATCTTATCTTCTACTTACACTAAACAGTGTTGAAACCAATATATATTATATATTGAGCTACGGTCTTTACCTTTCAATGTTGGTTTAAGCCAATCACAGATGTATACAAATACGCCTTCGAATGACATGCCATTGATTCTGCAACATTTCCCTTACAGTTTAAATTAGGCAGGTACTACTGTAACTAATAAACAAATTAACAGACTCGAGATTTTAAATGTGAATCGTGTTGATAACCTTTCCTTACTCCGATTTAGTTTATCTATAATGGCCTAAATAACGTGTTAATACCTACCAATTATGAAAACATGCGAATGTTTATTTATTTGAACTTAGTAAGACCCTTTGCCAGATATGTGTTATTGACGTCTTACGTTCGTTGCTTTAACATGTATTTTAGATTGTTGAAAACAGTATCAATTTACCTTAAGTAACTTACCTACTTTTTTTGATAGCTAAAACTTGTCACGAAAAAAGAAAAAATGATCCCGCATATCCATGAAAGTATTGAATAATATATAAGGCTATCTCAAGTTTGTGCATCACACAAAGCGTTGTCCCATGCGGGATTTGAACCCACACCACATGGCGCTGTAGATAGCGGCGCGGCGGTAGGCCAACCGTGCAGTCAGACTGCGTATTATATTATTATTTTTTTTAATAATGTTATACCCAGTGTCATTCTCAGGACTAAGACAAGTCGTGTAGGCTCTAGGACGTGCCAAATGATATACACATGTATACGTGTATATTTCTTTTATAAACACTCGAAAAATCTAACTCCTTTTTTCGTATTCGGGTAAAAATAAAACAATTTTCAAGTTATAACTGTAAAGTCACATATAAACAAAATACTTTGTTGCCATTTCACGCAATTAAATTATAACTAACACATTAAATACTTAACCCGGTTTTATATAGGCAACAACATTTCTCACGAAATGCGGACATTGAATAGTATGCCGTGAACCAAGCTGTACAGCTCCAACGATGCCATAAACATACAATTATACTTGTAATATACTTAAGCAGTGTTTAAATATCACTTAGACAACATAACTATTTATCATCGTTTCATCACTGCGGTCAACATTCTATCTTAACGGCCGCAATTAACCACACAACTTATCTAGACATTCTTACCTAATTACCGTACACGGTAATCAGTAAATGAGGTTATTCTATTATCGAGAACGAAACCTTTTACTAAAATGCGGAAACATTTAAATCATTTTAAAAAATCAAAATAGATTTTAAAAGACAACTCCCGCCATAGGAATGTATATCCTGTGACGCTGGACTTAAAAACATACATAAAACGGATACAAAGTACATCTACACACATAAAATATTGTTCCATGTGGGATTTTATCTCACAACACTTAGTGCAGCAGGAAACCACTAGGCTAACTGTGCAGTCAGCTGTTTCGTACTTGGTGCAGTAGAAAACCACTAGGCCAACTGCAGGCAGCTGATTCTTTTATGATTAAGTTGAATAAGTAGCAGGCGGGTCACCTCAAGTCCGTACAGTGACGGATTAAGAACTCGGAGTATCACCAAACCTATTCAACCCATGGGATTCGTAAGAGCCGGCAAAGGGAGAAAATTACCCAGAACAACATTACCCCGGCAAACAACGAAAACTTGAAACCATCCTAATGCTTACCCATCTCGCCAGAGTGGTAAGCCAAAATTTTTTTTCGAGGGACACGTCTATTTTCAGCAGTGGACTTTTTATCGATTAGGTGCAAATATATATATATATAATAATTTTATTTTTAATAATGGAATACTGATTGAATACGAATACTATTATATGTCAGTACGTTAATTATATGGCATAAAAAACAGTTTAAGTTAGATTGAACGGCATTAATATATTTTTAATTTATCTGAATTTAGTGATAAAAAATACTGATTCCAATATTATTATTTCGAAACGTTACTTCATATCTGTAACTGAGGTTTGAGTTTTTTATTTAAGAAGTAAAAAAAACTACTTAAATTTTGAAATATAAAAATCTTGAAATATTTTTGTTATATGTAGTTCTCATCTAGAATATAGGAGTTAATGTTAGTGTAATTCACAAACAATGTGCTATGGACTTGATGTATATATATTATAATACTTCTGTCTTTGATGTCATATCGGTGCACATGTAATGTTTCAAAACTATCTGATGCTATCCTCAATCTTATCATGTTTTATGATACACACGTGAACTGCTGATAACCTATATTTGTACATTGCACCACTGTAAGATGGTCAATATCTATGATATGCCACAATATGAATTCGTATAGCTTGATAACATCAAACGAAAGCAAGCGTGGTATAAGTAAGCAAAAAAATTTTAGTTATTAAATGTGTTGATAAATTAATACACACCGACAAAAGACTTTAGTGACAAACACACGTACAGTGACACGTAAAACGTGAATCATTATGATAATTATCTTAAAAACAGATTGTTTTAATTCTTATTGACTTTGATAAAGTTATTATGTCTAGTCATGTTTACAATAGAAAAAAAAAACATGAATAATAAAATATTCCGTGATCGCGTTAATAACCGCATATCAAATCCCTCATTTGTTGTTTAATATTGTTTTAATTTCCATTTCGAGTGTGTACTCCGAACTACCTTCGTACTTTCAATAAATTCTTTAGGCTTTTAGAAATAACTAAAAACATACGTTTTCAAAACCTTGTTTATGACCTTAGGGGTCAATTTAAGTATTGTTGTGAAGTTTCCGCGTTTTTTCTTTTTAATATTCAAAAGGAATACCTGTTGTATATAAATATAGTTTCTTTTAAAACGAGGTTAGAAATTTAATCACATTGACAATAATATATTCGCTCTTAGGCAACTCTAACTGCACTAACGACACTCATTACTTTAAAGATTATAGCTTGTGACCATTTAGTTAACTCGCATCATTCTCTTTGATTTTGATAGAGAAAGTGACCTAACATTCTGAGAATTTTACTTATATAAAATGACAATTCAAAAGTGCCCTGTCAGTAAATACTTTATACTGCATTATTGTTGGAATGTTCTTGATAAAAGTTAAAGCAGTTAAGCAAATATGAATTTGACAATGTTTTAGGTATTAATATAAAAATAAATTTTAATGTGAGTGTATTAGACACGCTACGAAGGTAATGTTTTTCACATCATTCAATCGTATGCTGTAAGTGGCCAGCTTATCAAATAATAAGTATGTTATCGCATTGTTGAGTGATAACTCAGCTCTGTGATATTCATATCACCAGCGCTTACAAGTACCCAGTTAATCAAGTAAAATATTTTTATACATACACAAGGAAAAAAACCGCTTCAGCAGAAAAGATTGAAGAAATTTTCTTAACTATCAACTTGAGTCACATCATTATCCTCATAAACATGTAGGTCTCTCCTTAAAAATATTAAAATTATCCCGCGGCTATTACTGTACCTTTACAACCACGGGGCAAAGCTAGTCTAAGAAAAAGTACTAGTTGCTCCTTATTACATCAGCTATATGCCAGTGAAAGTCCCGTCAAAATCGGTCCAGTTGTTCCAGACATTAGTCAAAACAAACAGACAAAAAGACAGACCGACAAAAATTGAAAAAAACGTTATTTTAGTTTATGTACCGTACATATATACATATGCTATAAGTAAAAGCGGTTATTTTAATATTACAAATATCACAAAAGACACTTTAATTTTATTTAATAGTATAGATAAGGTATATTAAGGTATATTATTATTGTATATTTATTTTATACCACATAGTTTGCCTCCTATACCATAAAAAAAAAGATAAATCATTGACCATACCTCCTGATTGAGTTGATTTAAGAGCTTGATTTAAAAGAAACGGAGACATACCTTCTAATGTCGATCCCACATGAAACCTCCACGTTGTTTTAATAAAACAAGGCTGGTCAGTTACTTCCCACTTAAAAATAAATCAGTATTATTACTTAGACTGTTGTGTAAGTACTTCTCTACATAGAGAGGCGTTTGACTTTCACTAAATTCATCGTAAACAGTGCTTTTAATTTGCCCTATTTCTACAGCTGTGGGGCGAATGCCACTCCCATAATACCATTGGAATTATAAACCACAACAGTTATAGGAAACATAAATAACATAGTAATACATTTAAGGGATAAGAAATAATGCGTTAAATATTAATGATAATAGACACGCACCCAAAAAATGTTCTTCCGGTTCATTGTACTGACACGTAAGGACCAAAAATGTTGAATAGCTATATCTAATAGCCAAAATCATTATGATTGTTAGAGTTAAAACAGCTAATAAAAAAGCGAAGGACGATTAGTAAACCCGCTCAAAATTAAATCGATTAAAACACAACAAATTAGTTGATTCTTAAGTTCATATAGGGGCGTGACGCTTTATTGTACACAACAACTTCAGAATATTAAACAACTAGCTGCACCCCACGGTGTTACCTGCGGTGGGTGTTGTATAGGTACAACCACAACGCGGCTAACACCACGGGGCTCCTATATTTATACAAATAAACCTTCCTCTTGAATTACTTTATCTTTTGGTAAAAACTGCATTGAAATCCATTGAATAATTTAAAAGATCTAAGCCAACAGACAGCAGAAGATACTTTATTTTACACAATGTAAAGAAAATACATAAACAATACACGTTCACATGGTTTGAGGAGTTTGGATGACAGTATAACAAAATACTTAAAATAAGCAAACAAAAAATCTACAAATTCTAAAATATATAAGTATTGTGACCTTACCAGGGTTTGTTCATCAATCACTACGGCAATTAAGCAGCTTATCAAAGTCGATGGCTCAATTACTTAGCAGGATGACGTCATCTAATATACAATTTGAAGTTGTAGTATAACTGCGTAGAAACTAATTACCACTGTAGTGGAAACATATTATTTATTTATCACTCTCCGTGTTGTGTGGTTCGCTTTGTGTGGGACTCCTGACTGACTCGCAAAACTACCCACTAAACCACCACGGTGTGCCACTCTGCGCCTGAGACGGGAGAGATCCGGGAACCGCTTTCTTACGCCATCCGGACCCAAATACACATATACCCACATTAACCCGTCTATCAGATTTCGGCGTAGTGGGGGGTAGATTCAGGCTGAATACACTTATTGCAACAAAACAAACAAAATGGAAGTGTTAGTCGACTGACGCTCCAATCGCTTGCTCGGAATGGTGCTAATATGATCCCCGCGTCCCTCTATCAACAAAAAGAAGCTAAAAAACGACTTATCTAACGAATATGGCCAAGTTACGTGCCGCTCTCTATAGTAATTTTAACGTAGTAACTACCAGTTATGCGATGCGAGTAGCTGAGGATCGAACTAAGTGGCGTAAAATTAGCGAGGCCTATGTGCAGCAGTGGACTGCGATAACTTGATGCTGATGATGAACTATCATAAAGCCAAACGGTCACCACATCTTGTGTAAGCTTGCTAGCGCGGTCTGGTCTAGAATTGCAAGCATACACATACTATCACATTTATATATCTTACTCGAGTCGATACTGATCAGCAATTAGGTTCTTTTTTTTCGTATTTTATAAACGTGTGTATAGTGATTAAAAACATTCCCATATACAATATCCTTGACGAAATTCTAGTAAAAATGAGTATTAAAGTTGATATTTTTCCTAGATGGTGCGTTGGCACACAATAATTCACAGAACCAAAACCGGATAAAAGGCGCTTACCACATGTTGAACACAATAATTAACATTGATGTGTATAGTAATAAAACTCTCAAAACATTCATCATTTTCTCACCAATAGTTATAAACTAGCTAATTCGCGCAAATTCGTCTTCTTGCCTCTTAAAAATCCTACTAATATTATAAACGCGAAAGTTTGTAAGTATGGATGGATGTTTATAACTCTTTCACGTAAAAACTACTGAATGGATTTAAATGAAACTTTACAATAATATAGCTTATACATCAGAATAACAGATGGCTACAAGTTATAAAAATACAATTCACATAATATCTTTGCACCGCGGGGAACACCACGAAGCTCAGCTAGTTATAACATAAACGGGCTATCAAACAAAAAGATTTGGGGAGATTGGTCCAACTGTGACCAAGGGAAATAGGGAATCTCTCACTCTCATAATCATCAGTGTAACTGGAGATGAAATGAGTTTAAAGCAATAATTGTTTCCTTCTTCGTTAAATTCACTTATTGTCCTATATTGAAAGTTCTGTTATATAAAAACACATTAGACCAGTGTTTTTGTGAGCCTATCGCTAGAACTTAACACCATTTCAGTTTCTAATTCAATTTTTTGAAATAAATATTAAAGTCAATGATTCTGAAAATAGTGAATTCTGTCATATTTGCTTTTATTATTTTCAAAGTAGGTGCAAAATCTTTCTCAGCGAAAGCAGTAGCCTCCCACGTCAAAAGTATATCAAAGAAGATTTACAGAAAACTTAAAAATAAATCTTAATACCTAACTGATACTGTTTTTCTTATTATTGATGGAGGCCAATTATTTATTTCTTTATGTAAAATATAAGTCTCGAGGGAAGTTTCCAATAACCTATGTCTAGTTAAAACCGAAGATAGTCCAGGTTTTTTGAAAAACGGTCACCATTTTATCTCATCCACATTTTTTATATTTTTTATCATTATTTTCATCGCGACGAAGACTTGAAGACTCGAAGACTTAAGATTTGAAGATTTTAAACACTTGACATTTGCAGAAATCGACTACACGGTTGGCCTAGTGGTTTAAGTGGTCGCCACACCGCTTCCTACTGTGCTAAGTGTTGTAGGTTCAAATCCTACATGGGACAACACTTTGTGTGATCCATAAATTGTTGTTCTAAGTCTGGGTGTACTTTGTGTCCGTTTCATGTATGTTTGTAAAGATCCCCGCGACACAGGAATGTATATTCTTAACGCGGGAGTTGTCTTTTTAAAGAGAGAATTGAGAAATAGCTGATTAACCGATTGCCATTTCATGAAAAGAAGAAGAAGATATTATATTTTATTCAATTGCTTCAATACTTTAATTGAAATGCAAGATATTTTTTTCTATTTGCCAAGCTTTTTTCCTTACCAATGGTAGAAAAAAAAGCGAAGAAGAAGTTCCTTTTTTGACAACTAAAACTTGTCCTAACTAGCCTAACTAATCCCAGGATTATTTAGGATCGGCTACTAGTTCGACCGGTTTTACACGTATACCAGTAAAAAGAACGAATAGTCTTATAAAGGTTAATTCGACCGTTTTCATTAAGCTATCTCTAGTTGAAACTGGCGACAGGGTGATTGAAAACAGCTGATAGCGGTTACGACAGTCTTCTTACAAATCTTATACTTTTCTCATAAAGGCCTGGCTTAAATACTAGTAAGTAAATTGTTGAAGTCGTTAAACATTTTAGTACTTTTAATTTCATGCTTTTCACTATTGAAAAAAATACCTAATAAAACTGAACTACTAAATCCGTTTATAAAGTTCCTTTGAAGCGCTTTATGTTTCGTAACAATACAATGGATTTAGTTTATGCCAGTGTATTCCATTATACATGTTATTATGTTGGGTGTATATGTGTGGATATATATATATATATATATATATATATGTAGTTCGTTATGTTCATTAGCAAATAATTAATTCAAAACTCATTGCACCGACAACTACCACTGACTCTCCTATACATTTCGATCCATCCTAAGGTTGCCTGGAAGAAGCTTTTGGCAATAAGGCCGCCCTTTGTACACTCCGTCTCACATTTTATGTACTCTCTTCTAACTTTAATATTATAGTGTGCAAATAAAAAGTTTTCTATCTATCTATCTATCTATACAGTGCTACCGTTTATTGAAAATATTCTATTGGTGCTGAACACTTTGAAGACTGTCAGATTAATGGAGTTCTTAGAAGTATTTCGCAAATACACCACAAAAGAAAAAATCCAAAAATACTACAATGAACATATCACATAGTAAAAACGATTTTATCGTCATTGATTTAAAGTGCTTATTTGAACGTGATAGTTTTATACAGTCCCAATTAATCATGCTTACATCATCATCTTACAAACGTAAGATAAATCTCTACATAAACTTATTCTACTATAGCTACTTAACTATAGCTTAGTGAGGGAAATCATCACAGTAAATCTAATGTACTACATTTATTTATTTTAGGAACCTAAATTCAGATAAAGTGATTGGATAAATACTTCGGTAAGGACGAAACGGTTGTCTAGAGGGCAAACGGATTATTTGCCCATTGTATAAGCAGAACATTTTTTTCTTACTTAATATTTTTATCTAGTCCTAAATAAATGCCCGCAGATAATTCAAAATTACTCTGTTATAAATTCTTCGACTTGGACTTCTGGAAAATTAATTTTTTATTCTTCTTGGAAATATTGTGAATTGAACATGTATTCATTATGGTTTTTTTCCTTAGATGGCGTAGCATAATGGAGGGGGAGTGCTCGGAGGGTGCGGAGGGCTGGCTCCTCGTACGGGTGCACGTTCCCGAGCTAAACGTGCAGAAGAGCCTGCAGTTCCCGAGAGACCAGCTCATTTGGGATGTCAAGCAGCAATGCCTCGCTGCCTTGCCTAAGGTGTGTTAAGTTTTACTTCTATATATTATCAGATCTACCTACTACGACTATTTTTCTGTGTCAAGTACTTTGCTGTGTCTATACGATCTTTCTTCTATTTAATAATACTTGATAAGAAAAAGTTTATTCGTCAAATGTGAGAAAGAGAATCAGATGGTAACATTTGACCGCCGACTAAGTACATCATCAGCAAGTGTATGGAATATACGAATTTTTGAAATGCATGGTAATATTCAAAAGTCGTAAATCAGCTTTTAAATGTCAGACGCAAGAATTTAAAAAAAAAGGTCAAGTAAAATAAGTAATGTTGGTTCTCATGTCGGTAATTTAAATTTGCAACACTCGTGTGCAATACCGATACGCCGCCGATAAGTTTCCTTGATTAAATATGTATAATAAAAATCTTAACATATCTAAAGTGTAATAAAAATTCAATGCTGCAGCACCTGCGAACAAATCGTAGCTACCTTATCAAACTTCTTGTAGTTAATCCAAATTTAACCTAATTACCCAATCACTCTAATTACCCACATACGAATAGCTGAGCCTTTTTAAATATTGATTAATGTAGGTTATTTGAACTAATTCGTTATCTAAACGTGTTTTTTCAAGGTTGCTACTATAAATAAGGTTATATTTAAGATTAAAAACGCACGCAAATAGTAAAACAACTTGTATATACCTCGATGTAATTTTAAATGTGGCAACAATTCACCTTTTCTTGGACGTAGGTACGCAGAAGAACTATTTCTGGGTACATTATCTTTTTTAATGAATTACACATGTGTCAGAAAAGTTATTGATTAAGTTATACATTTAAATTTTAAATAGTTGTATAAAATGTGCTTTCAAATCACCAATTCATAGAAAATAAATTACAGCAATGTTATTTTCTGTTAATTTATTTCAAAAGTGGTTTTTAAACTTTGATAAATCAATCGTCAATTTGTTGGTGATTAAATACGCTAGTACTTATAGTAAATTTTAATATGGTTATCAAATTTAAATTATATTTCCAACCTTATTCAACAAATATTCTTGAATGATAAATTTATATACATATTTGAAATTCTTGAAATTTTGCAGTAAGTCTTTGAGTGTTAAATATACTAATCCAAATATTAAACGCGCTTCAATAACGATTCAGCGAAAGTAATCGAGTTTCGTTTTTAATCGATTTCAATAGTAAAGTTTAAATATCAATCGAATTGATAGTTCGATCACTTTATTTATCCAGACATATATGTCTATATAAATAAGGTTTGATTTTATCAAATTGCTAGGCAGTCCATTTTGTGTAATTATTACTGTTTTTGATATTATTTTAACGGAATTACCGTACAATTTATTACTTTCAAAATTATTATGATTGAAATAACACAGCTAAAATAGTTTTGTATTCTTATTAAATGAATAGCTACCTACAAAGTTCCAAGTTATCGGTACTATCGTGTTGCTAATCGATTTTGACCGCAATTTCCATAACTAACATTGCGTGACTATTTTATAAAGAACGTTTTATTTAACAAATAATATTTTTGTATAGTAGTGGAAAAATTGACATTCACAGCAAACCTATAAAGAATAAACATTTCCGCTCGATTAGCTTCGAAGCGTATAAGAAAATAGGGATATAATATTAAAGAAATATTAAGAACAGAATTATAGCGTTGCACAAATGTTAAAAAATGTATCTCCGCCCGCGTGTATGTCCCGATATAACAACAAAAAGTAGCCTATGCTCTAGCTCTATACTGAAATTCATCCAAATCTGTTCGGCGATTTAGCTGTAGAAGCGTAACAGACAGACAGATAGACAATGTTACTTTAATATTAATAATATTAGTATAAATAAGATACTACAACTGACAGTAAGTAGCAATAATTCACTTATGCATAGCAACGCACAAAAGTGCAAGTAACCCGTGGGCTGCGGTGGGTGGAGCAAGTCTGAAGACCGCCGTAAGTCGCAATAAATGTTGCATTAAAACATCACTTTCAATCGAGGATTAACGTTTTATGAGCTTATAATCGCTATCATATTTTTTAGTTTATCATTCAAGGATTAATTTTTATTTTGACTTTCTGAAATTAATGGTTGGAAAGATAACACGTCTGTGGTGACTGTTATTAAAAGAAAACATAGAAAAAGCTAATCTGCATGTAGATAAAACCACCGTTGTGTTGTCTACACGCAGACTTGTTTGAACTTGGCTGACCGTCAAAAATTTCATTACGGACGAGTCATGTAATACGAAATTGTAAATATTACACAAGAACAAGTCTTGTTAAATTCAAAAATCCTATCAAGACGATCCAAGATCGCAAGAATGTGCAGATGTTATCACGCATACCGCGTACAAGTCCGTACATGTACTAAATGGCGCATATCGGGAAAAATCACTAGTCGTCAAAGCCCGTCAACAATCCACACTGGCATTTACAAACCAGTTTTCAAACACCGTTATGTGGAAGTAATTTGTTAAACGCGTAACCGATGTTCTCGTCAATCGCATCGAACGATATGCACTCTTCAACTGACGTTATCATAAAAGGGACCGTCTCGTACAGGAAAGCACATAATCGTATACAATACATTATTTAAAAAAAAATGTAATTAAATATGTAATCTTTTTTAGCGGGAGCGTATGCGACTGCTGTTCCTGAGGACTTGGGTTCGATTCCCGGGTCGGATCAAATGTTTGTATGATCTGCAAATATTTGTTTCGGAGTTTGGGTGTTTTCTATGTATGATATGTATGTATTTACAAAAAAAAGGTATATAAGTTTTATATCAGTTGTCTAGTACACATAATACAAGCTCTGCTTAGTTTGGGACTAGATGGCGTTGTGTGTTAGATGTCGGAAAAATTTATTATTTATTATTTATTTTTATTACTTATCTTATCATTTATAACTATTATTTCCTTAACCAGGTTCTTGTCCTATCTTTCTTCGTTTAAACAACCGCACAATTATATCTTTACTAATATTTACTTCACAATAATTTAATGTGATTTTAATAATATAAAATAATAAAATATTTAGTATGAATTTTACGAACCGAGACGAAATTTGAAGTTATGCAGCCGAGGATCGAACTAAGAGGCGTGCAATTGGAGAGGCCTTTGTCCAGCAGTGGATCGCGAGAGGCTGATGATGACGATGAATGCAATCATCGGACACCGTGTATGTATATATAACTAAGTTATCCCTAACACATTCCCCAATATATGAGATTTTATGTACATAACAAATATGTACTTTACACTTTCAAGACCCGCAAATAACTTAAATGTATTACAAGCTTTATTTCAGTTGTATTGACATATTATAACGTATATTGTTTTCGGTGGCGTCTTCGGTGGACCACAGGTGGCCACTTGGTACAGGGTATGTGAATTTAAGAAGAGGTCTGCTATCCAATACTTTGCCTGCGCATCTCCTATGTTACGATGCATGAATCATAACTATGATTCATTATCCGATAGGGAAATTGTCTATATGCATGTATATTAACAACGAATGAATACCTACTGCATGATTAACCCATATGATATCTATTTTCTGTGGTGCTACAAAATGGCGCTCATAACCCAGTTGCACTCGGCGAAACAATCACTTAGAAACAATCACCGAGAGTAAGCAACGACGGCGCCGTCAGTACCTGGATGCGTGACCGCTGGTGACATGTTACCATGACCGTCTCCGTGGTTAAGCAGTCGGTCCCATAACAGTCGTAAGTTTAGTTGGAGGCCTTCGGGCGGCTTGAAAACATCTTGCCAGTCCCCAACCTGCACTTGGCCAGCGTGGGGACGTGTGGCCTTAACCCTTTCCTGAGAGGAGACCCGAGCCCAGCAGTGGGACATTATGGGTTGTTAATAGATAGCTATTTTCTGGTTTTGGCACTGAATAAGTGTGAAGATTGTTACATTTATATTTGGATACAAAAAAACTTCCTTTAAAAAATGATTAATCTTGTTATATTTATAACATTTAATAAAAAATAAGTAGCTAAGAATAAATGCGTAATTCTGATCATTATGATTTTGTTCAAATTAAAAATTTTAAATGAACACATTTTACAAAAACAATAGACGTAGGCGCAGTCATTAAAACACAGGAATTACTTCTATGCCAATCATGTTTCTTAGAGATTGCGTGTAGACGAAAATTTAAATAACAGAAGTATAAATTTAATTAACATTACAAATATGCCCAAGAATGTACGTGTAATAAAACGAAACCTTGTAATTCAACAATAAATCATAATATCGCCCTCTAGTATTAGACTAGCAATTGTCTTCCAATATTGTAGGTTATATAAGTATATCGCATGTGTATTGACTGTATTTAGAACTCCAGCGATCTTTGAGGCAAGGTGACTTCGTGTAACTTTAAAAAAAAGACCTAGAGGCTTATTGAACAACAAATAAATGTAAAACAGATTACAATCCCAGAAAAAACTGCTCGTTTGTCCCTTATTACATGAAATAACAGAAAACAATTGGGTAAATTTTGGTGAAAAGGAAACATTTCTTTGTAGCAGCCCGCCGCCAGCTACGCACGGGCAGATATGGGTATTTGCCCAAAAAAATTAAAGATTGTAAATTTTGAAACGCTAAAGCTAACTTTCCAAGCTTAGAAAACTTGACCAAGTCTCTAAGTTTTCATACGGATCCCTAACTCTTTTACAAATGTAATATAGCCTATGTCACTCGGGGATGACTTATCTTTTGAAATAAATTTTCAAATCAGTTCGGTAGTTTCGAAGAACAACAATCAAATCTTTCCTCATTATAATATTAGTGTAGAAGTATAGATTATCGTGTTTGAAGCTATAACAAAACATTTGGTTTTTAGCCACCGAGACCCTTGAGCCTCTACAGTTGCGTAGAGATATCGCCTCCTTGGCAGTCCTCTATCGCCTTTACCATGGTGAGTGTTCTGAAGAGCTCTTCCAATTGATCCCCCCCTCTCCCTTCCTCTACAGAACAACACGTGCCGGCCTTAGAAGTCACCGCTTGAAAGTGGAAGACATACATTCTCGTACTCATCGCTTCGGTAATTCCTTCCTGTGCCGAGCGGTCAAAACCTGCAACTCACTACCAGCGCACGTGTTTCCTTCCCACTATGATCCCGGGTCCTTTAAGCGGGGCGTGAAAAAGCATCTCACCAGGCCGCCATAGTGTTGGTCACCATGCTGCATTGTTCTTTTTCGCATTGAGGATGGTGACCACCACTCTTGGATTCTACTCATGCTTTCCATCAGGCAGGGCAGAATCATTTTGGCAGCTTAAATATATAAAAAAAAAGAACAACACAACACCAGCAATAGAAAAATGCAAAAAAGCGCGGGTCTCCTGACTGACATTTTTATAATATGTGACAAAATTAATATATAAAGATGTCAAACATATAGTTAATTACACAAAATAAATGTGTCTGTGTGCTCTAATGTGTTGTTTGACATTTGCATTAAATAAATTAAGCTTCTGTTAAATAATATACCTACTATGTTAGAATTATGAAATTAAGATCACAGAAACTGAATTATACTTGTAATAAGTATATAAGAACTTAACAAAAACGAAGCATCATAAAAAAGCATTGTTCATTCTTATAACAAGCGTGCGGGTACATTCTCTAAAGTCAAAAGACTTTTCGTGACGCCACAATTACGGGTGTACTACTTATGCGAATAGCCCCTGCCTCCGTGCCGGACACTCCTAACAAAATGCTTGTCTTTGTTGCTGTATTACTCCGGGACTTTTCCATACATTTGAAGCATTGTGCTCCGGGATGGCCCATTTTCGTAAACACTTGAAAGGGTTGCTAAAAGAGGACATGCATTATGTTGACATGTAGGTATTTTCATGCCATATGGTAGTGTTGTAAGGATTTTTTTTTATATATAAAGTGTTGCCTTGGATACAGACAGAGTATATCGGCAAATTACCTAAAGTGTTAGTATATTTCTAAAAGCGTTCTAGATCCTAATATAGATTTCAAAGTTTATTAAAGGACATTAATATTCACTTCTTTATGTCTTTCCATATTATATTAATGTAAATGAGAACATTTAATTACAAGTTGTTATATTAGTAATCTTGAGCTGAGCTATCCTATATTTCAAACTTTATACTGCGCAGTTTAGCTTGATTGAATAATTCCGCGTACATTTACTTGTAATCGCAACAGCCAGATGAACATAATTTTTATTAATGCGCATCTCTGGTAATCAAGTTATGGATGCTTTAGACTTGAGTAGGAGATGGCAGCAAAAGCCTGTATTAACTTTTGTGTGGGGTAGGGGACAAACAAGCAGACCTGATAGTAAACGATTACCGCCGCACCCGCGATAGCGGACACCCGCAACACCAGAGGCGTCTCAAGTGTGTTGCCGAGGTTTGGAGGATAGGGGAGGAGTTGGGGTGTGGCCCTCCAGTATTCTCATTCTCTCGGTGAAACTTAGCGCTAGCGTTGTTTCATATCGATTTTCTGCAAGGCCGTAGTATCACTCCGGTCGAGCCGGCCCATTCGTGGCGAATCGTAGCTCTCCCGAAGTACTAATTTTATGGTAGCAATTTTGGATAAAGAGGCACAGTACCTATTTCAAATAAATTATTGTGTATAGTTACGAACTAAATATTTTTCTACATGCCGCTTTACATTAAAGTAACCACTTTAATATTGTTAAAGGAAAAATCTAAATATTGCCAATGCTTTTCCTTACTTCTAAGTATTTTACCTTGCTAACTGTAACCAATTTGCTCGAGCAGTTGGCGCCATTTCTACCGTTGTCACCACCATTATAATCAATTAAATAAATTCTTAGATACGATCCAGTGGATGAAAATAAAACTATCTTTTAATAGCTATCGCCTGAGAAGGTAAACCATTATTCTCTCCTTATATAGAAAACTTCACAAAAACAGCGAGGCAGGCTACAATTCAATACAATAAAGTAAAACGTCTGTTTATAATTTTCTTCAACAGTTTTGTATAATGCCCAGTACTTTTTTAGCTGTGCGTGAAACAAAACAACGAATTATGACACGATTGCTTAGGAAGTCCTAAGAAAAATTAAACTGTTTTGGAACCCGAAATTGATCAGAAGAAAACTGGAAGGGTAAATATTATAGTTATTATCAAAATTAAAGCGAAATCATTCAGTTTTTAAGTATGTCAATACTTTTTTATGTCATCATAAGCATAAATTGTAAAAAAAACAAGTCTTGCTACTTATTTCTTCTAACGTAAAAGAGTTGAGTAAAAGTTTTGAGATCCATATAAATCGAATAAAGAGAGCTAATCGGAAGAAACCAAAATTTATCTCACAATAACACATATTATATTTAAATTAGATTGTTTAGTACAATTGCCAAGTCAATCTCTTTACTCTACTCTGTACCAATTTTTTTTTCCAGTACCTTCTACTTTAAGGCCCACTATATCTTATGAGCTCACTCGTCAAACGACAGTTAAATTTAATCCTTACGTAAAATATTTACCTCTCATTTGCTATAAATACCGTTAATGTACCTAATAGAAAATTACAAAGTCAAGCTTATTACACTAATTTGTGTTCTTTTTTCATGTCAATTCAGTCTTTTTAATATTTTGGGGGATTTTAATACAACTTCCTAAGATCCCATAGATTTACATGGGATTACAAAGTAACTTACGCAGCTGGTGTATCTAGAAAAGTGGTACGAAATCGAAAATTATTTTAGTTTTTCCTAGATTTATACATTAAATACTACTTGTGTTATAAATTTAAAGCTTCTATGTCTGCTACAAGTGCCTTAGAGTTTTGATGATCGGTCAAGAAGGCAGTCAGTCAGTGACAAAAGTAAGAAACTTTGACAATTTATAATTTTTAAACTACTGGTGCAAATTGAATGACATTTGAAATAAACTGTGTTTATACCAAGTCCAATTAGTTACTGAAAATTCAGGTTTCTAGTTGTATTCGCAATGAAGTTATGGGGGATCGAAAATGCTTCTAGAAAAGGATGGTTTTGCTTGCTTGACTTGGCTTGGACACTACCGTGCCCCCAGATAAGCGACGATGTTACAATATAAATACTGTATTCCTAAATAAAATCTCTGATACAGGCCAAATGATTTTAAAGCACCACGTAACATCACTCAACGTCACTTGAATAGTCAATGCGATGGCGTCCATTGCAAAAAAATAACACTATCGCTTGACTTGTTGAAGATTGTTTGGCATGGAAGGTGAGTACTGTTACATCATATACTCTTACAAAAGGCACCGTTGAACATCGGGCTGAGAAGACGGGCAGCGTAACCAGATTGGTATGTACAGAGGTTGCCTGGAAGAGATTGCTTTTGGCAATAAGGCCGCCCTTTGTACACTCCGTCTCACATTTTATGTACTCTCTTCTAACTGTAATATAATAGTGTGCAAATAAAGAGTTTTCTATCTATCTAGCTACAAACTAATATTGAAGATTCTATATGTCGCGTTGTAGTCGTAACTAAACACATTCACACACCTTATGTTTAGACTCAAAGGCCTGTCCAGTTCTATCTCTCTGTTTGCCCTCAATTCTAAGGGCTACTTGTTTCAAGTGACAAACAAATAGAAGTCGGATATTCCTTAAAAAATATATATGAAGAAGTAAAGCCAGTATGAAATGATATAGTAGAAACGTCAACTTAAATCAAGAAAAGTTTACATTATTATCACTGACCTAATAAAAGATTTACCTACGAAACTTATGACATACGTAATTGAAACAGAAAAACGTACGAGTACACTTTGTCACTCGGATATTTTGCAAAAAAAAAACTCTAGATTACCAATTCTTTTCCACTACAGATGTGTGCCTGTTTAACCGAAAAACGAATCAAAATTGTCACACAACTTTATCTTTATAAAAACCTTAAAATAATCAATGTAAAACAAAACGTATTATTCATGACTATGTAAATTTAATTTTGAATATCTATCGGTCTAACCCATCTTTCCGGTAATTAGCAAGAACAGACATACGGACGCTTAGACAAATATTTAATGAAAAAATAAGTAAACGTCTACGACTGCATTTAGAAAAAAACTGTTATTTTATCATCACAAAAAGAACAGGTTTTTTATTATATATATTCGTATCGATCATCTACTTTTGGAATTATTCTGCTGCAATGTTCCTACGTACTGTACTTTAAAGACATAACATTAAATATGTCAAGAAAAAGTAGAATAAGAAGGTATATTACGATAGTAATGCAAAATATACATGTGACTCAAGGTAAACGACTACTCGTAGTACTTCGTAATACCAAAACGACTTACAAAAATATGGACAGCGATAAGAAAAATATACGGCTCCTTTGTAACTGCAACCAATTTATAAAGAAAGGTTATAGACTACTCGAAATAAGTTGTGTATGAATACCGTCGCTTATTTCACCTGACCGATAAATCGACGAATAGCCTTGTAAGGGCAGTGAAGGCAGCATCCTTGTACAGTCACAAAGACGGTTCTTAAATCACTGCTACTAAAGGCCTAATGGGAGACCGTAATAAAGAGTACCCTACCGAGGTCGAGTCAAGTACAAGTCATGTTGTCAGTTTGTAAAGTTAAATGTTTAGAAATATTGTTTTTTGTAATCCATTCGGCTTGCAAATATTATTCTATTATTATTATTCCCACTTCTTTTTATAATTCCTTTCATTTGTTATTCTTTGTGTTATATTTTACATCTTCCATCTTTCTTTGATATTTTCTTAATACCAACTTTAACCTCGATACCCTCCACGTCCCAACTGTCCGCAAGAAAATATCGAATTCACCCGCCTCTTTATAGGCAAATGTCCTTTCCTTTCATTTGAATTTAGGTATACGGCCTCCACAAAATGTAAATTTACCACTATTACGATACCGCACTATTCCCCAACGAACTTATTTTCTATAAACAGCGAACCTAAAGTAAAACCATATTGTGCGAAAATTCCTACAAACCAATTCTAGCCTATAACATATTGAGGTGTGTTGTTTAAACACGAGACAGCAGCTCATACAAAATGTATGAGAATGATCGCTCTGGAATTTCGCAGACGTGTTAGGTTAATCCGAGTGTCGCTGGACTTAACTGATCAGTCTATGATTTTACTGTTTTACTTTCTGTTACTAATACAAACATAATACTTTGAACATTACAAACGACTGAATGTGATTCAATTTTCAAACAAAAATAATAAAACGAACACTGTTTTTAAAATTCTCATGCACATTATTTCATATTATTTTGTTAATTAATATTTTAGTAAGTCACATACTTCAGCAATCACATTAAATTGCTAGTGATTTGTTCCTTGTATTACCATACATCTGTACAACGTTAAATTAACTATTGTTTTTTTCTACTACCTCGACGCTATGCATATTCGCACGGATCTGGCATTTGATTTCAGTCCTTATCTTTATAAGAAATTTGTCATAACTTAACATTTGCAACAAAACAATATTCAAAATGAATACCAAATAATAACATACACATATGACAATATTACTATAACATTATTAAATAGACTACTTATTTTGTACGTGATATCATGTTACTGTTTTACATGTCTATGTATGTTACCTGATTACACAAAGTAGGATTGATCGATATGGAATACTGTTTTTGAAGCATGAAAGATGTATCGATAAAAAGAATTAAAATAACTTTCGTTTTAAATGCAATTATAAATAATCTACAAAAGACGATTCAACAATGACGTCTTATGCACAAAATGACAGAATATATTTATAGAAATGACGTCATTTACTTAAAAATCACCGCCGTATTTCCGTACACTGACTCAAGGGTGCTTGATAAGCAGGTATAATAGCTTAAAACAAAGACACGTGAAAACAACATATTATATAAAACGGTATATAAAATTTATTGCTCGAAAAGAGCAATATTAATTTTATATTGAAACATCTAATAATTTAGGTGGGCTCACTCCAATGTTTTACGTTTATTAAAACATATTCATTTATAGTAAATTTACGTATTATTATCAGCCAATCACAGTCGACTGCTAGACATCCATCTTGCGCAAGTCGTCACTCCATCTGACCTGTTGTTGTTCTACCTAAGACCAAAGATCACGTTTAGAAAATATTTGAAATTGGCTAAAAAGCAATAACATCTTTCTTAATCATGCTCAATTAACAGCGAATGTGTTAAGAATTAATTATTTCTTCATGTTTAATAAGGTCTGCTTGTAATGAGTACCTCCCTATATACCTGTTTTACGACGTCAACAGTCAACACCCACATACTCTGAACTTAGGGTACTATGCATACTTGCATATTTAAAGTATCAAATGGTCGAGTTTAAGCTGTTTATATGGTAATCTCGAAGCCCAACTATGTAACTGCAATCTCATGTATGTTTTCTTTCGGTACACGTGTAGGCTTCCTTAAATTTCTCCTTAGCAGTTGAGAGCGTTGAGACGTCCCCCTGGAGAAAAGTGACGTCTCCACTACTACACGGAGTCGGTTTTTCCATCCATACGATGCCACGTGGTCCATCGCCGTGCTCTTACTATTTCACTACTCTTAGACCCAATTCCTTCATGTTTCGCTGGACATTCGTCAACCAGATAATCTGAGGTCTTTCTCTTGCTCTCTTCATAATGGCCATAGAAAGGCGCTTCCTCACGACATGATACTCGGTTCTACGCATTGCGTGACCGTGCCGTCTTAGCCAGGACTCGCTCAGTGTACCCGTTATCGAAGCATTTTTGAAGAAAAGTAACCTCTAAAATTCATATTTATGGTGAACTTTCATAACTCTGCAACCTGTTCGAATATCATAAGCAAAAGAAAAATATTTCGGAAGTTATTACACAGTACATAGTTGGTACAGGAAAAAAATGCTTTTTCTTGTCTAATTGACTTCTAAGAATCCAGTCAATAAATGTAAGTTTTAATGATGTTATCAACAACTTGCTGGTTAAGTTTTTCTCAAATCAACTGGAGGAAACTGATTACACAAATATTACACAACGCATACTGTACTAATAAGCAGAAATGAACATGTAATATGTGATTAAAAACTTTCTGTATACTATTGTTCGCATTATGACCTAATAGTACTTTGCCCCAGGCAAATGGCATCAAACAATATCAGTTAAACAAATAATTATTAAAAACACAATTTAATCTTGACTGTTTTTTATTAATCATTCTTTACTTTAGTAATACAATAGCTAAAAAAATAATGTATTCAGACATCCAGCCTCTCCAGTAACTCTGACAATTAAGAAAAAATAACATCGCTTAATCAATATCCATTGAACTCTTTATGAGCTGAGTATGATACAGATATATCTACATACACTCGACATTGCGCTCCTTCTTGACACAGTCGCGTTAATACTAATATAATGATATGTCATAGTAAGTAATAAACATAATTTCTTTCACAAGATCTTTATGGGATGTAAAGTAAAATCGATTGTCTTGCTAATGTTCATTAATTGCACATCATAGAATGTTTGCGGAATGCAATGGCGGCATAAAGTAAACCAGCGGGGCGCTTCTTGTAATATTTTATACTTGAGATTGCTACGTAGACAAGTGGTACTATTTACCAACATATTATGGCTTTACATCATCAACGTTCAACTCAATACTACTTACGTACTATGTCTTATAAGCTTCCAGTTACTAGTATTTTAAGTACCATTTCCGTGAAATACAAAGTCAGCGTGCCTGTACTATAAAACTCTTGTGAGTTGCAATGTGGCCAAATTAGTTTGATAAGCTTTAAGAAAGGATAATCGATAGGGCTAAACCCTTGAGTACTTTTTTTACAGTTCTAACGGTACGTGGACTAAAATTTTGATTTTAGCGAAATATAGAAGGATCTCGTCAACGTTTAATTAAAGAATAATACATTTTATGCGCAGCAGAATGAGGTTGACAATAAGTTAATACTAATCAAACTAGCAATCTCTCAAAAGACGACCTTGGGAATGACAAAATAGCTAATAAAAGTTGCCAATACTCCAGTAGTATAGACGATCTAATACTGTTATTTTCCTCAAAATGCGTCACTAACAAAAACAAGTTTTTTTATTACTATACCAAGTATGTGCCAAACAAGTTTCTTATCACTACACTATAATCTTCTTAGCCTTATGTGTATCGGCAGCTTAGGGTTGCCTTCTATTTTGGCTCTGCACACGTTTGTCAACTGTAATCTCCATATACGCTTCCTGACTGACCATATTATTTTTAGCAATATTAGCATGTATGTATATATTTGTGAATGTATGTTTATGTATGTGTATTTATGTATGTATATATATGTGTATAGGCATGTGTATGTATATATATGTGTATGTATGTATATGTTGTATGAATGAGTAAATATAGATTATATTCATTAGAAATTGGTATTATATTAAATTAGAAATTATATAAAACTATAATTTTTCAAAACTCATTGCATCGTCAACTACTGCCTTTCCGATACTTTTTGATCCATCCTAAGGTTGCCTGGAAGAGATTGCTTTCAGCTATAAGACCGCCCTTTGCACATTATACATTTGTCATTTTCTGTATTTTTTTTAAATCTGTATGACGGTGTACAAATAAAGAGTTTTCTATCTATCTATCTATCTATTTTTTGCACAGGCTTTTTATTCTTGGATTCCTTTTCAATAGTACTTCAACCTATTGCCGTCCCCTGCGAGACGAAAGTCTCTTCCAAAGAGCACCAACGACGAAATTATATCGTTAATGATTAACAGATTACAAGTATGTCTCTCTTCTATATATGCATGAATTAACGTTTGCCAAATACTAAAAGAAGCATGTATTGAATTTATTATTTAGTTATTAAATATGTGGATATTGTAAATAATTATTAAAGAAAGTGGTTCAGTTTAGAGTTTCTCTAATCTAATTTACATGTCATATAGATAAAAATGAATTTCTGACACATGAGAGGAGTTTCACAAACCTCATATACTGTAATTTAATATAGTCCAATTATGTAATCGGAATTATGCAAGAATGGTACTAATACAGGAAGTTAATTACATCAGATGGTCAAAATGTAAGTGACACGTTAATTTATAGTTCAAATATATCACTTATTGACGTTAACTATCAAAACTGCTTAAGTAAAAGTAAAATTAAAAGCAACTTAGTGTAGAATATATATGTAAGCATTAGTTGAATAGATCGTCTATAAACTGACTATAAATTAATTGCACGAATGACGTGGTGGCCTTTTTCTACTGTGCTACGGTATTGAGGGTTCAAATCCTACATGGGAAAACACTTTGAGAAACAATCATTATTCTGAATCTCAGTTCTTTTTGTCCGTTTCATGAATGTTTGTAAAGTCCCCCGCGACTGAGAAATACAGGATTTCTTATGCCGGAGTTGTCAAAAAAAGAAAAATATTGGCTGCAAAAATTTATTTGTGTTTTAAAAAATCCCTGACTCTCAGAGATCGCAATAAAGAGTGATTTAAGGTTCCATCCTTTGTCAGAAAGAAAGGAACTCTTAAATATCTATACTTCATTTTCAAACTATATTTATCTCTTTGCTTGTCAATTGTCCATGTTCTCAGGAACGCGTAGGTATCAAGTTACAATAAACATAAAATGTTTGTTCACTGAAAAATCAACCTTCTAAGTCACCAACTAAAGTATCTTGGAGATACAGATAGTTTTGGATTTTCAATAGAGGGCTTTATGTTATATCATGTATCCATAATTTGCGGAAGAAAAGTTAGTTATATCTCAGAAATATCTTGAAGAATTGATTCTTGAGATGTGGGACTGACCTTACTAGTAGAAATAATTATATTGGCGCTTATATCTTTGATACATGTAATTGTCTAATGTAATACTTAATTTAATAATAATAACACTCAGAAACTCTAATCTATTTATAGTAGAAACTTTTTCTTTGAAGTTAATATAAACACGTCATATTTCATATTACTAAAGGCCAGGTGACCCGTAACTCAGAAATTCCAATACCTATCTCGAGCACTAGTCCCTCAGAAACGTTTGTTGTAAATGTATTTTTGGTTTAAGCATCTACTTCTAAAACCCCGACATACCAATGTCTACAACCTGATACAATAAATAAAAAAATAAATGATGAATCGTACTTTAAATACCTGTTTAGACATCGAATATCAAAATAGTCTGTGAGAACAAATCTTAATATATGTAAATAAATTCAAAGCTTAATAATACCTTGATTTAGTATAATATAATTGTATTTAAAAAAATCTTATTCTAAACATAAATACATTTTTCGCGTTTATTAATGTTTATCATTTACATATTCCATGTCTTATAATGTTTAACCTATCGTTTAAACATGTTATAACATTAATACAATATGCTTATTACAGTGTTATCACATTCTTTCATGGTTTTATTCTCCCCATAGTAAACTTTACGACCTCATAGCGTTGTATAACATGTCATAATTGTACACAGTGTCACATAATTTATAGTTAAACTGTTAGTCTTAAGTTTCCTTGAAAACAACTATCTCTTCATATATATTTTATGTACGGCAAGTAAGTAGGCTCAAATATGTAAGAACCCTGTTCTGTTTTATCATTATCATCATCATCTCGAGCCTTTTTTTCCTTCTTTGGTGTAGGCCTCCACTCCTTTCTATTTTAGACAGTTTGTATCCAATCTTGAGCCGTTTGTATCCAATTTGGCCCGCCACTTATTTGATGTCTTCTTCCCATCTCATCTGCGGTCTGCTAATTGATCTTTCATAATTCCACGGTCTCCATTCTAAGAGGTCTTTGCACCACGAATCAGACTTACGGCCTGTGTGACTTGCCCATTGCCACTTCAGTTTAGCTACACGCTTTACTATGTCAGCAAATTTGCTTTATTTTCTCAACCATTTTTGTTTGTTTTATGGTCTCGCTAGGATTCTCCTACCAGCTTACGTTCCATTGCCTTTTAGGTGACTAAGAATCTCTGAAGTGTAACCCTAGTTGTCACCCAAGTTTCAGCTCCGTAGGTATGGATTGGTAAGACGTACTGGTTCTATAAATCATTTAAATTATATAACACTGTCGATAATTATATTTCAAAGCATTATCATCAGCCTATCGTAGTCCACTACAGGGCGTAGACATCTCCAATTGCACACCACTTAGATCGATGCTCGGTTTCTCTTATTTCACTTTGTATACTACAAAGCTAGATTATAATTCATCCTATTTAAGTTGAACAGATTATCATATATTTTTTGTTTTCGTGCAATAAATGTTATTACTATTGCCGTACACTAATAAACGAAGATGTACCTAAAGAGCGTAAACCTTTACCGGTCTTGGGGATTATACATCCATCTGCTGCCATTGTCTCAAGCCCGAGTCCGAGATTGTCCGAGTCCACAATGGACCGACTTGCGTATTTCCGGTTTAGCATCAAAGTAGCATCAAGGAAGTAGAGTCACGCTGATTTCATCACAAACGAGACGGTTCGACCGGGGCGATACTACCCTCGCACAAACAGTCCACGTAAAATGACAGCGTTCGTGCTGTCGTGTTTCGTTGGTGAGTGCGAGTTCGAGGGCCCAATGATGCAGATGCATCACTAGGTTGCCATAATGTGGGTCACCACGCTGCATTGTTTCATTGTCTGCATTCGCTATGAGTATGACGACCGCCACTATTGGATTCTGCTTATGCTTTTCATCAGGCAGAACAGAGTCATTTAAGAAGGCCCATACATTAAATAAACTAAGAGATAAATACATTTCAAAAAATGGTACAGGATTAGTGTTGGATTTATTATTAAAGAGAATATGCACCTTCTACGATTAGATAATAGGTGTTACAAAGTGTTATACTATGTGGTTATTTAGTGAATCAGAGCTTACTTATTTATATCACTATCTTAACTTCTGTATAAGTTGGATGGATGGACAAGTACACAATTTCGCTGTATACAATATAAGTCATACTTTATTAAGCATTGTCTAAAAATGTACAATCCTGTCTTACATGGATGTTACTAATGGGTGACTCAGTTTAGGATTCATCAAACTTTTATGGTAAGATAGTTTTAGTAAGTAAACTATGAACCATATTTTGCGAAATGGGTGCAGTTAAGTATGATTCCATGTTTAATGTCCGCTGTGAATTTATTTCACTTTTTTGAAATTATTGTGACCTGTTAAGTGTATTAATAATAAGTTCCAAATAGAAGTCGTAAAATTAAAGGTTATTTAAAACGTGACAAGTTACTGTTCAAATTAATTACCTACCACGCGTCTTTAAAACATGTAAATAGGCATTTCTCCACTGAATGGAAAATTGCTGTTCCAAGCTAATTTTACGTGGTAAAATTTAACATTTCTCACTTTTTTTAAACATATCAACTTATTGTTTAAATTAATTACTTACCATATCTATAAAACATGTAAAATATGTATATTTCTAAGATAAGTTGTTCGTTTTTCTTTGAAAATCTATTAATATACTGTTCATATTAATGTTATTTAATGGACGTTTTAAAAGAAACCTAAATGACAAACACCACTGCATTCCAGAGAAACAAAACAACCCGAACTTAATCCATACTTTTATTATAAATGCGAAAGTAACTCTGTCTGTCTGTCACACTTTTACGGCCAAACCGCTGCACCGATTTCAATAAAATTAGGCATGGAGATACTTTGATTCTTTAGTAAGGACATGAGTGTGAGTATAAATAATTACTAAACAAGTATCTGCCACTGACAACTTTAAAGTACAAAAACTGTCATTATGCATCTCGATCTAAATATATCTATAGATTAAATCCAATTCTCTGAAAGAGATTCTATAAAAACCCCCTCCTTAAGGCAAAACCAGTAGCAAATTATAATCACATATCTACTGGCAATCATCTTGACGTTTCAATTTAGAGGATTATAGATACTGCAGGCGGCGGAACTGGTTCTGATGGCATTGTGCATTCTGATGTTATTGCTGGTTCGTTTACCGTTGGAAGCATTGCTTTGATATGCAGCCCTGAGGATATCACGAAATATGATATAGTGGGCTTAGTTACAGCTCTGCAATGCACCTAGGCATTGCTCAGATAGGTTTTGAGCTTAACGTACATATTTTTTAAAATTATTTTGATAAATTGTATGGATACCTAAAAAATGTATAAACAAATAAGTAAAGTTATGGAAAGATATATACTAGAATAAAGTAATAAATTATGATATCTTCCTTATGAATACCAAATTTGACATTTACACCATAAGAAACGAGTTTTAATGTAAACATTACATTATCTATTTTTAAACTATGCATATGCAAGAATATATTTTAATTAATTTTAGTTCAAATACATGAATATACATATTAATGTTTTAGATAAACAGTGTTTTCAAGGATTTTCCCACAAATTGAACCAAAGTGTTATATAAACAGTTTATGTAAAAAATAATTGGCAGCCCTAAGGACTGCCGATAGAAGTGAAAACTTATTAATTCTAATTTTATTTATAAAATTAATGCGTAAAATTAGAAATTTTATGCTGTTTAAATTAAAACTAACAACATCAAAAGTTGATTAGATTTATTAGTAAATATACCTATAACTATTAAATTATTGCCTATCAAGAATTAATTCGATTATTCGATTAAAATGCTATAAATATCATAAACACACAATATTAATAATACGACGGCGTTTTATAGTTCTGTGACAAACCTGATATTAAGCAAAAACAGTAATCGAAATGCCCGGTTTATTCTATCACAGTCTCAACTAGGTAAACCTGCAAGTACTTAGGGTTACCAATTACTGTGATAACATCCCTGCTTTTTGCATCGGAGGTTAAAAATATCTTAAAATGTCAAAGGAGGATTAAAATGTCAAAAAAGCTGTCTATAAAAGGTGTCCTCTTTCTTTGGCCTTAGATTGGCTAAATTTTATAATCTTTAATTACTTTATTAAGTAAAGGTTGTTCCATAACAAATAAAAATTAAACCGTTTTATTGCGATTGCCCGATAAAAAATCGAAATTAATTTTAAGTATCTTAAACTGGAAATAGAATAATATTATGTTTACCTAATTTTATGACCATGATGACGCTTAGGCAAAATACATACTTATGTATTTTGCCTAAGAGTTCAAGAAGTCAAGCAATATATATATATATAT
>PKRV01001490.1:2333370-2359565 GCA_003709505.1 Hyphantria cunea
ATATAATAGCAAATATACTTTATGTCTAACAAATCACTCTACTTTTTACAAAATTTTGGTTAACTACGGTAACGGTTTTGGATTTGAATGGAGTCAGATTTACATATAATTAACTGGCCGGATTTGTTGCGGGATTGGAGAAATTTAATCTTTAACGTGAACAGAACGGTAAAAATCCATGAATTACAGTGGCCGTAATGCAGAATGAGCTGACTCATGAAAATGTTAAGCAAACAGAAATCCAGCCATTTCTGACAATTCTCGGAAGGTATTTATCGAAGACGGGTAGGTGGTGCATATAGTTTGCACTTCATACCAGTACAACCAACACTGTGTTGGTTTGATCTATTACTCACATCATAGGCGGCCCTAGCTGTCCTCATGGTTGAACTAGTCGACTACAGTAGACAATACCTTTAGATAAATACTGAGAAAATATGGTAATAATGTTTGTAAGTCGCCTAATTTTCATTTCAATCTAAACCTGTTTTCAATTTCATGTAGAATGGGTATTTTCTAAACATTTCAAACAATTATTTACCAAATTTTTTTAATTCTATCTTACCATTGAGACTAAACGGTCAAACTTGATCTTATTTGTTTAAATAAAATTGTTTTTGATGAGAAGATGAAAGTACCTTTACTTACGTATTTTATATTTCCTTTACGTAAACCAATTAAAAATTACGAACGCACGTGTTTCCTTTTATTGACACATAAGTTAATGGTCAAAGAATGTCAGTAATGGTGAGAACTTCCAGTATCGATCGTTACAGATTTTTGAAAGCAGATACTCTAAAATACGAGTTTGTTTTCGACTACCTGGTAATCCATGTATACAACTAAACATAGCTTAAGTTTTGATTAGACAAATATAAGTAAGTAGGCTTATGGTTTACATATGTATTATGACATATACGTAACGATAATATTCGGAATAGATAATTTCGTTGTTGCTTATATTTATATCCTATACCTCCTTTTTACCAATGTGGTGGCGGCTTTCAGACATCCACGAGACGGCTGAACTTCGAGGCATTACGTAAAGGGACAGTCATTAGAGCTCCACGACCTAAATACTAGACGATTTTGAATCTGCAGTAAGACTATTACCGAACTTTTTTAGGCTTCCAGCAATTTTATGTTCATATGAATGTATATATTACTAGAAGGTCTAAACAGTATACTGCCATTTTGCGCAACACATATTCGCGAGGGAGGACAATCCAACTTTGAATAACTATCAAATGTAAATCAGTTTGAAGTGGGTGTCAAGTATAGTCGGAAATTTCTATTTAGCTTGCGGCACGATTAAGTTGGCTACTTCGTACCATTTGACAATAATCATGGTCGAAGTTTACTGCTATATCTTTAGTACGTTGTTAATTTCAAATGGATTTTAAAACATTAATTTTAATATAAAGTACAATTTATACTGAGTATATGTTTTTCAAAAACTAGGTGATGCACAATTTTTTCACATTGTTCAATAAGACTAGTATTTGAGACAGAAGGAAATACATTTTTCAACGATTAATCAGTAGTGAAAGTCGTCGATAATATTGTCAGATACTGACAATGTTATCGTCAATTGACAATTCGTTATAGCATTTTTTTCCGCTAGGGTTCTTTGAGAAGGTCGTAAAACATCGAGTTATATAGCTGTGAGCAGTCTTCGATTTACCAGTATAAGGATATTTAATGCTGATTGCAACTAGAAAAAGTAATTTCAAGTCTTTAGGAGTAGATAACTATTTTGTCATTATTATTTTTAGAGAGTACTCATATTTTTTAGTTGCGGCTTTTCATCAGGTGACTTTCTTCTTGTTTGTTTCTATATCGTAAAAACATTTATAAATCTTCAAAAATACTATTCTTAATATTTTAAGAAGTTGATCGTCCCTAAAGCGGTCAATAAAAAGCTGCTTGAAGATGACCTTGACTAATAAGGTCATTGACTCAAGTCACAGCTTCGTATTCGAATTCGATAATAAAATTTACAATGTGCAGATAATACCCATACGGAAAAATATTTACGAATATTGATGTCGTAAGAAAATTTAACGCTTATTCAAATTCAAAATCATTTATTCAATTAAGACACCAAGTGACATTTATGAACGGCAAATTGAAACTACAGATAAAAGTCATAGATCGAAACTTTAAACCTATAACTTTAAACACCATACGCAATAACTTTAAACCTTAATAGAAATTTACCAGGACGCTTATCAGAAACGTAAAATAGGCATGGTAAACTTGTATGTATGGTACCTTAATTTTTATCTTGAAATTGACTTTTACAAACTTAAATTACTTTAAACCTCAATCTTCTCTTTTTGAACGACTCTTGTATAAGTTTCTCAAGTTCATGAGTCTTGAACTTGAACAATAGTTGAAATAAGTAAGGTTATTGAACTTTACACAATATTAACAAAACATTCAAGTTTATCACCAAGACAAATAACTTCTACCGTATGATATGATGTACTATGTCCACACATTATCAATATTTGGATTGTTCAAGTGTTTCAAAAATTCAAGGAAACACCATAGCTTTCGATTTCCATCTTAATTTATGCGCTATTAAAGTTGAAATTCTGGTAAAAAATGTACTCAGCTCAACCGTTACTCCTAACATAGCTAGATATACCACACTAACTCGTATTTCTTATTCGGCTAAGTTTGGTATTTAGTATATAAACAATGTTGGGATATTTAATATCTAACTATTGGAGGCGTAAGCACTATTTTTTCATATAACTGTTTTATATTTCTCCCCCGTAGAAAAGTTTAGATACTATCTAGAGTCTCATTCTTTCATAACTTTTAGATGAGTATTGTACTTATGCTTCAGCAATATACACCAGGTCGAAAAATAAATACATGTATGATGTATTTTTATGCTCTACCACGGGAAATCTGTTTACACATTCACAGCTTTTGATTGTCCACTGAAGAACATAAGCTCGTCCTTTTTTGGTTCCTTGCTATTTTCTCTAACTTGGTTTTTTAAATCGCATTTAATTCATCATACCATCTAAAAGATGTCTCCTGGTGAACTTAAGTCCTCACAAGGTTCGGCACAACCAACGTTACTATGCTGCCCGCATCCAACGGCTTCCCCTTCCTTCACCAGACCTTTGCATTTAATTTCTATCGATAAAAACTCTTTATTATATTGTATATATATTTTTTGTATGCATATATCTACACCATATTCTTGTTGAGATACGAAGTCCTTTCACCTCTTCTGTACAAACTGATATAATAACTTAATCATATCAGTGGCAGACTGTGTACATGTTCATCGCGTGATAAATCAGGGCTCTTAACACACCGAAGAATGTGCAACCGAGCTCATTTACTCTTTAAGGTAGACGATTGTGCAACAACAACTTGTTTATAAGCTCTGTTTTCCTTGATAAATCCATAAAAATCTTTATATGGAGAGAGAATATTAAACAAATAATTATAATAAAAGTTTAGACACGATGTTTACTCACAATATTAGATATTTACGATGACCCAACAACCCACACATATAGTATGATACGATAATGAAAATAGGATTATCTCTGGAATACTAATGTCAGAGCTGCCTGGCGGCTATACTAGTCGTTCAGCTAACCGCAATGCGGCAAGCAGATATTTGTACAAGTGTAACTGGCATCATTACCAGATCATACCAAAATTGTGTGTTACGGTTAGAAGTCAATCACCTGTAAATCGAAATGTATAAAGCCACACCTTTTTTATTGAGATTTTCTCTTTTTATTGGACTAGAGTTATTTGTCTATGAAAGTACGTTCATAGTCAGGTAATTCATGCAGTAGTATACGTTTGTATCTAAAATACTTATACATACGCTAAGATAACATTATACCAAACTCTATGCTCTTTATCCTGTCGAATATAAGAAGTTATTTCGTATTGTATTGCATGTTTGACAAAATATATTTAAGAGCTACTAGCTAGAGTACATTGGTGATGACAGCTTACTGTTAGTGTCATACATATTATGGTTTTATTAATTACAAAATTCCATTAAATGTTAATTTGAAAGTAACTCGGTCTGTCAGTTAGGCTTTCACGCTTAAACCTCTGCCATTTTCAATGGAATTTGGCTTTGAATCTTGAAGAAAGACAGACTACTCTTTACCGCGAAAGTCGAGTCGAGTGCGCAACATTACTCAATTGCTTCATCAAAATTTAAGCATTTACACATCTTTGTAAACTAAACCAAATCAATTTCTTACTCCATAAGGCATCCCAATCACAAAGAAAAGTTAAAGCGAATAAAGCCCCTAGTATACATTAAAATACAATTTTTTATGTCATATCCAAACATTGTACAAAGCGAAACTTAATCAAACAAATGTTAGAAGTAGGTAATTAGATACAGTTAGTTATGTATAAGTTTAAAATGTTGTATAATAATTACTATGCCTACAGCTAGGGCTTAAAGTAACAGCGACCTATTTTATTTCCCTACAAATTTAATTACCCGGGTTACGCTGGTAACCAAGAAGTAAAATTAATTAAGGTGACAATTTAATATTATTATTGCTCCGACCTAAGTGTGACTGAGTTATTTGAAGCAAACTCGTTGGCTTAACTGGACCAACTGTTGATTATTATACTTTTAAATATCGTCTAAGTGGGCGAGCCACACTTTAGTACGAATGGGGCGAGTCGACCGAAGTGATACCATGGCCTCACCGCCTTTAGAACCGGTTTGAAACAGCGCCACCAATGTGTTTCACTGAGTTGTGAGGACACCTGAGGCCCATACCCTTCTTCATCCCCCAAAGGCCGTTAACGCACTTTTGATGTCTCTGGTGTCGCGGGTGTCCATGCCGCTCTTTTGCCCCACATTCCATAAAAAAAGAAGTTTATGAACGAGGAAATATTGAGTATTTCACAGTGATTGATGTTTATAATGACATACATAAAATATTTTAACTAAGAGGTCATTTATAAATATAAGGTTAGTATTTGCCTTTTATTGAAATGTTATTGTAATGAACGAAGCCAATAATAACATTAGGAAAGTCAATCTGAAAAGAAAAGAAAGTAATTATTATTATTATTTTTATAAACTTTATGCACTTTTGTAGATCGGTGGACTTAGTGAAGAAACTTATGTATGTTGCGCTAGCTGACCACCACGGTGTTACCCGCGGTACAACAACAACCGCAAGTAACGTTGTAGGGCGAAGCTAGTTTAAAAAAAGCAGCCTAAGTTACTCCTTATATCATCAGCTATCTGCCAGTGAAAATCCTGTCAAAATCCAGAGATTAGCCGGAACAAACAGACAGACAGACGAAAATTGTAAAATAATATATTTTTGTTTATGCACCGTGTATTCATACGCATTTAGTAAAAATATTACATTTACATACATTAAAAATAAAACGTGGTTATTTTTATATATCAAAACGACACTCCAATTTTAATTATTTATATTAAATAAATTAGATATATTCATAATATTTAATGACGACAATCTCATCAGGGTTTTGAGATAAGCTAGTCTTGATTTCCCTTTCTTAAAAAGTGCACCAATATACGCGTCATATACATGTTGAAGATTTAATACATAGTTATACAATTTTTTTTTTTTTAGCCACAACGAGAATCTGAGAACATTGTCAAACAACTGTACCATTACAATCAGTTTGAAAAATATATTTCAGATACGTTATCGAATAATTTAAAAATAAAATAATCTGAATAAGACACTTGCGAACTTAAATGAAAACAATTAATCAATCACATTAATCTGACAAATTACTTGCATTTGTATTATGTTGGTATTTTGCATCGTCCTTGGTGAATTATATTATTAACGATACCTAAGTATACATACATAAATGGTCCATTGCATCATCAAGCTCTTCATGATGCATTTTAAACTTTATTAGTTAGATAGTCATGCTAAGAATTTGTTTTATATTCATTATCTCTGTAAAGGTGCAAAATGGTCTTGCTCTGTTAATAGCACTAAATTAATTAAACCACCGATCGTCCTTCAAAGCCTTATTTAAATGAATGATATCTATAACTTAAGATTCCGTGAGAATCGCATAAAAATTTCATAATGTTCACCTACTTACGAAACAAGAATGTAATTTAAATACATTTTATATTAGTGAAATAGGCTAGATTTGGTTTAAATAAATTTTTATCTAGCTGTCAAAAAGGAGCAGTTGCTCATTTCTACTTCATTTTCCTGTCCATCAAAATGATAAAAAATATCTAATTTCTAAATACAAAAAGGGTATGGTCGCAAGTAATATAAAGCTTATTAAATAAATTTATAGCTCGCTTTCATTGCTTAAGTTACACACAACTCTCGTTCATTTGAAGGTAAGTAAATACTAAGTGTACCAAGTAATTTTCGGTTTGACTAATGTGCAAATACTTAATTATTGTTGCCGTGATTAACTTTAGGAGTGATAATTTACACGAAAGTTCGTTAGTTTCTCCGTATAGCGACAAACTTTATCTACCCTTGAATATACTCAGCACACCCACAAACACCTACTAGAGGCTATTATTAGCTATAAAGTTTTCTTTGCATTGTAGATAAATTGGTAGTTACTCGATTTAATGTAAATAGAAGAGATCTAGGGCTAAATAAGTAAAGTATTTTACAGTGATTGTGAACATGTTATCATTTAGAACTGCAAACGTCTTATTATACTAGTTTAAATATTAGTAATCCATATCGATAAAGACGGCAGAGTTTTCCGATTTGCACGAATAAATCATGTAGCGTTATTTCAATAACTTATTAATTACATACTTAATTAACAGTATATTCAAGTTTTATAGTGCTTTCAGTTGTTTCAAATACGAAACGTGAATTCATGCTATTTAATATAACATACAGTGTGACAACTAATAGATGGACTGTATAATGTTAGCCAGCGAACAATAGAATGCAATACAAACTATGAATATTTATATTATAGTTTGTCGTATTGCTACATGACTGTTCTATAACGTATCTCTCTTCTTGACGGCAGACACGTAGGTGTTTACAACCTACACTAACTAAACATTAAAAACACTTTATTCACATTCATAGGTATTCATACGGTGCCCCATGAATAGAGTTCAACAACATTTTTACTGATGAAACCTTTTTCTTCGGCTCACGTCATCAAAGGTGACTCTGCAAACATACTGCGAGCAATATTTGTACGGTACACTGAGCTCACTAAAATTTATTGGTCTGCTATGATAACTGGCGTGCTGCCTGCGTCATAGTTTTCTTTGCCCTTGGTACGTGACCTTCGAACTCGTTTCTAGACCTTTGTAATTACTCACGTATATTTCATTTGATTTTGCTGCTATTTAATAATGGACAGTAGAAAAACATAGAGAGAATAAAACTTCAAATATCTGAATTATGTTTGTAAAATACCGGACTTGACAAAAATTACACTACGAGAGTTAGGACAGTGCAGTTTGGCATCGCGCCCAAAATTGCTATGTATGGCTTGACTTAAGCTGAATAAGTATGGCCTGTGCCTAGCTTTACGTTAGTGCAACGATCTATTAAGCCATTATTGGTTTTAACGATCATTTTTCGTTGATGACATTGTACGTCAATATCAACGTTATTACAAGAATCGGTTTCCTATCGGTTAAACTAGAAACTGGGGTAGTGGAAATTTGACTCGTAGTCAAGCCTGACGCTTGTAAGATAAAGCTTCTTTATTCCTATTTTTTTGTTATTGACGATATGGATGTCAAAAGGCTAAACTGTCATATACTTTCTACGGTGTACCAGCAATTTAAACATTCCCAATTGATGATAGAATGGTGAACTAAGCCCTTTTTTAATTAATTAGAGAACCGGCTATAGTCCCAAATATATTATATCGCGCTAGAGGAAATGCGGCATATCAGCAACGTTTTCTTTCAACTAAACTTATGCATGATAGAAAGTAATTTCAACCCAGCCAAGGATTAAGCCCTACAACGGATAAAAACAAAGTATTCCTCCCCGAATCTTTGTGCATACCGCCTCTCTCTAATTAATGTCTAAATTTAGTACAATTGTTTTAAACTTCGTCAATACACTGAGTCCCTTCATCCAAGTTTTACTAGATAAATTTCATTTTAGCTGTTTTATGTAAGTTTAAAAAGCAATTAGCTGCACGAGATTAAACCACAACATAAAGAATGCACAACCCTGACTTATATTCTATTCTCCATGTATTTTAAGACTCGCCTATAAAAGTGAGAAAGCGTTCTCAACACTACTTGACTTATGTTGAATTTTTTGCACATACACTGAAGTTGTCTCGCATTAAGTTGGTTGTATTTTATAGCTCTTCAAAACCGAATTGACATCGCAAAGGAAATGATTTTAAAACGATAGCAGAAAATATTTACGCAATTTTTTAATCTTGTAGCTAAACTGGACAGGATTTTACTGAATGAAAATCTGAGATATGCTTTCACAGGGATTGTTAAATTAAGTGAGGTTCAAAGGTTATTATTTTTAAGACGTAACAAGTTATTTACATGGGTTTACAGTAAAATATCAGGCATATTGGTTGTTGTTTTGGGTTAATTTGATAAAAAGGTATTCAATAAAATCTGTATAAGTCCCCTTTTCCGTTTCACATTAAAGACTGACCTTCTTCAAATTGTTATCGTTCAAATTTATTTGTTAAAACCTTATTTTATCGGCCAGGTTTCCTTTATCCATCCTTATATGTAAACTATATTATAGCCCTCTTTCGTCATCATATTGAATACTCACCGGACACTGTTTTTTTATAACTTATTTCAACAATAAGCAGAAATACGCGTGCTCATGAATAAGTATCGAAAGGGAAAATAACGAGAAATGGAATATATGTCGCCAAAATGAACTGTCTGAAACTAACAAAATGTTAGGATGAAATATAAATAATTTGTTAGAAAACAATATAGAATAAATAAAATTGTTTAAGTACGTCTGACTGTAGAGATTATTTCCGCAATTAAGAGAGGTTTGCTCTATAAATATATTTTACTCACCTCACTTTTTTATATAGTAGGTATTAGAAATATTATTACAATTTTCCATGGATGGACCCATGGATTTTTCCATTATCAAAATATTTGCAGAATTAGGAGACAATTCACAGCTTACTCTAATAAGAAATAACAAAGACAATAAAAAGAGCAAGAATATTATATTCTAGCTACAGTAATTGTGTATGAAAGATATTCATTCATAATTATTAAATTTTCGAAAAATTCAGTAGAATTAAGTAAATAACCGAGAGAGAGTTACGCTTCAGCACAAATGGACCAGCTCAACTGGAGTGATACCACGGCCTCACAGAAAACCGGTGTGAAATAGCGCCGGCGCTGTGTTTCATCGAGTGAGTGAAGATACATGAGGACCATAACCCAACCCCTTCCCCATCCTCCAAAGGCCGGCATCGTACTTGTGACGCCTCTGGTGTTGCGGGCGTCCATGAGCGGCGTTAATCGCTTACCATCAGGCCAACCATAAAAAAACCTCAACCGTAATACAATAGTCGCAGATTAGAATTGATTCACAACTTGAATTTGAGGTTCCAGAGAGAACTTCTTGCAAATTAAAATCTGGCACAGCGGCGCACCTGCTGGTAAAACTTCAAATCTAAAGCGTAGGTACGTTCCATGCCACAAATTACTTCCATTACCATGCATAAACAATTACAAACTTTAACCTGCTATAGCTAAGAACTAAAATAGGATACACGAGTCAACACACATAGTATTTTACCTGGACACGAAACCTACATCACATCAAGGTTCTTTTTAATAGACGTTCCTAGAATCTTTTCGTTCAAAAAGAAACGTTAATGTGCATTGTAAAAATGTTGTTAGACTTCGTTGTCGCTTTGCGAGCTGTTTATAATTAATTCTATTGCTTATAATTCATCTAATAAACATATTTGAGTGTCAGTGTCTCATATAAATATTCTGTTATTAAAAGCTTTAGCCATGTCTAAAATTAACTATTAGTAAGTCTACATACTAGTAGTAGATGTAGGCGAACTAAATTTTTCTTATGGAATACCGATTTAAAAGTGCAGATATAATTATAAATTTATTACCAAACTAAGAATAAACAGACTTTAAATACAGCCCAAGAGAAAATAAAATTAATTGTTTATATTGCTTACTCTAAATAAAAAGTGGAAACGCGCTTGTTGTGTCGTTTCTTAGGAAAAGTACTTTCAAAATGAAGTGTCTGGTATACCAAGTAACTCTTTAAATTCTTTCAAGTACCTACTTACCTTTAATTGTTACAACAGCTGGATGAAGTTGCCAGGTTATCAATTACTATTCGGCAATAAATGACATATAAAAGATTGGAAACCAGCACGCTATTAATACAAAGTTGCCGACTTATTTTAGCTTATAATAACATATACAATGTAAAGACGATATATAGCAGGATAAGAAAAATTAACAGGAGAAAAAAGATCTTACGAATAAAAGGCAGAAAAGAAGAATAAAAATAGAGTATATGGTAAAACTTTGCTGAATATTTTCTTTACCTAACCAATACACGCATAATATTATGATAGGCTCTGTTCAATATTGGTAAAATATTCAACGACACGATCGCTCATGATACCGCAGTCGGCCAATATTTGATCGAAAGCTTTGCAGAATTGTATTATTTTACACGAATTCTGTATTACCATCTACTTTCCTTTTTTTTCGTATTTTAGTGTCATTGTTAGTTTCGATCGTATTAACTCTTCCAATTAGTGTAATGGAAATTTCACACGTGACTCACTCTTAATGGATTAAGGTTTCGGCGAAAACAATCCTTACTCTATTTCTTACTTTCATTAATATCGAAAAAGTTTTTATATTAACCAAAACTTCTATGTGTGCCTCTGTGGTTCAAGAGATCTGCTGCCCCAAACTTAAGTTATTTACTTAGGCTTAACATAAAAGTTTATAGCATATGAAAAAAATGCCAGCGCAATCCTGTTTCTTGATGAACCTCTATGTCAAAGGCACTTGACCGCCCTTATCTTTACTTTTCAGACAACACAACTTTTACTATCTATTTTAGGCTCGATAAATATTTATCTATATTTATTTCAAATTCCTCCATGTTTATGTTTGTTTTTTACAATTTGCAATACTGATTTATATTGGCAACTTTTCATTGTTTCAAGATCGTGTTGCATATCTGATTTAATATTATAAATGTAAACGAAAGTAATCTTTAATTTTTTTGTAACGTTTTTACCGATCATAAAGAAAGGCTTTTCTATAAAGCCATAGTAATTAATCACATAGAAATGGGCTTATAAGTATATTTAAGCGACCAATATGTGTATATGCGAATCCATTTGTCCTCGTATTCAAACCTTTTATTGCATTACCGCAAGTAACACTTATAACTAGGAACATACAAGTGACTTCATCTACAAGTCAATCAAAAGGCCTTTACTGGCAAATAATACCTCAATTACCGTTGTTAAAATAATAGTATTTACTAACATAACATTACGGTACACGGAACCTCATTGGTTAACTGTACTTTACTGTTCTATAAAAACGGTACGAATCAGCTTCTTTTTATCGGTTGGATTCAGGGCAGACATAATAAGTATAACAAGCATACGACTTATTACGATGGTCATTATTCTCTACTAACTTTCTTCTGTAGGAACCAGAATGCTGTCTTTCGGGCATTGTTTTATTGATTTCGTCAGTAGATACATATGAAAGAGCACATTCATCGTAGATAGGGATGAAGTCAGCAAATATATAAGTACACCATCCACTTGGTAGTAAATAGCAACCGGTAATAAATGTAATAAGTTTTCACTGTCTCAAAATAAAGCTATGTTGATTTTTTATTTAAGTAAACGATTGGCAAATAATAAACAGTGTCCCAAATAATGGGTAATCAAGCTTGTCCAATCCAAAAGATCTTCTATAACTAGATAGAAAGAACGAGAAATTAATATCGATCATTGCAAAATGAAGCCGTTCAATAATGATTTTATATTATGTACTCGCAATAAACTTTGATATCAACAGCTTGGAATGTCGTAAACATAAGAAGTGAAATATAACCAACATTAAATACGGTCATTGATGTTAACTTTATACACGTCATACGTAAACTGTTGACTCAACCGTAATGGAAAATTCTTCTAAATAATGAATGCTCATTTTAAATGAGTTGTTCGAACTGCACAGCTGACCGTTTTCAGTTTAATACACAATATACTCGTAATAACCAATAACTATATTGTAAGGAGATGAATGAAGGAGTTGAAAGACTGCTATTTGTGAAAGACTACTATTAAAATTCGATGCTCAGTGGTTGGACTCACTTAAATAATGATGCGTCATCAAAACATCGTTGAATTTAATTATAAATTTATGGTACTCTTTGTACTTTAAAGCATAATTGAATACGATAGTGATAAAACAATCATCATCTCAGCCGAAAGACTTTAGGTTTGGATATAGACCGCCAGGTGTGCCACTGGTTCTGTGTTTTTCGCATCCAACGGCCTCCCTTAACTTTTACCAAACCATCAGATCATCTTGTGGTGGGCCTACCGTCTACCGGTACACGGTTCCCTCTTGAGAACTTTTTGGCCCCATTATTTAAATATTCTCATATTCCTAATAACAAGTGGTAAGGGTACACTTTTCATACCATACATTGAAGTTTTATTTTCGATGAGATGTAGATAGTCCAATAACGTCAATTTGTGGTACGCACGTGCAACAAAAGTGTTTTGTGCTAAGCTTCACAATAGCATCCTGTTACAAGACTCGTTTGTTACTTCCGACTATTATAGGTGACAATTAGGTGACGATGTTTTTTGTGGCACGTGGCGATTTCTTTGTAATGTCGTGGAAAATTATGGCCATTGTTGTGGAATTTTTGTATTGAACTGTAATGATAATGTCCGTAGAACATTTTTATGAATGACCTGGTTCAAAGTTTATGGCATAAGTTATCGAAAGTTTGAAGTTTTCTAACGTCATCATCATCAACAACTCTTAATAGTCCAATACTGCATATAGCCCTCTCGTTATAAAAGATGTTTTTAGCTATGTATGGCTATGGTGTTATGGTCTCCAGATTTATAATCTATTGTTTTTTCTTCACACAATCTAAAATTTCAGAAATTTATTTAGACTCTAGCGGTTGTGCCTCATGTCAATAATAATCGTATTAGCTTGTATTAATAATAATGAATTAATTTTAATATCGGATTACGATTTATATAGAAGCACAAGTGTGAACTCTAAAACTTTTCTTTAATGATGATGTAACTATCGTTCCAAATACTTTCTTTCATTTACAGGTATATGATTAAACAGTATAGGCCACCCAATTATTATATTATTTACGTTGGGAGAGCCACGCTTCGATATGAATGGCCCGGCTCGACCGTAGTGTTACCAGGGCCTTATAGAAAACCGGTGTAAAACAGCGCTAGCGCTGTGTTTCATCGAGTAAGTGAGGATACCGGAAGCCTAATCCCTCTCTCCATACATCAAACCCTCTCCCCCATACATCAAACCCTCTCCCCATACATCAAACCCTCTCCCCATCCCCCAAAAGGCAGTACCACACTTGTGACGCCTCTGGTGTTGCGTATAACCATGGGCGCCAGTAATCGCTTGCTATCAGCGATACGTCTGCTCGTTTTAACCATATTTAAAAAAAAATACTTATGAACTCATAAAACCACCTGTTCGAGAATCAAAAGTTCGGTATCCAATTTTCATATAAATGAAAAATTGATTTTTTTAACTTTATCTTCATTCTATTCAAAAAAAATAGCCTCGATTTGAGTTCACTACCTCCAGTGTCCTGTAACAATGCGATCATACCATATTTGACACAAATTAAAAATCTTGGGATTTTTATGGACTGCTACATGTCATGGACCACACATATTACAGAGGTGAGCAGAAAAGTTTTTGGAACATATCACTCCCTCAAACGTCTTCAAAATTTTTTGCCCTTTTCGACTAAAGTCCTACTTTCTCAGTCCCTTCTCCTTCCACTTATTGACTATGCCGATGTTTCTTTCCTCGACGCTGCAGAAGAACTTTGGAATAAGCTAGAACGGCTACAAAATCTCTGTATCCGCTTCATATTTGGTCTGAAAAAGTTCGACCATGTTTCGGAGTTCCGGAAACAGCTGAAGTGGTTACCTATTCGGCAGCGTCGAGATCTACACATACTTTCCTTACTGTATTCCACTATTTACAACCCCAATTCTCCTTCATATCTTCGTGACCGCTTTGAGTACTTTATTCCCAGAAGCCAACCCTGTCGCTCATCCTATTCTCTCATTCTTCGAACTCCTTCTCATACTTCGAGTTGCTACAATCACTCTTTTAGTGTTGCAGCTGTGCGACTATGGAATGCCTTACCGCGTGCGATACGCACCAGTCCTTCTCTGAGTATGTTCAAGAGGCGAACTAGGGATTATTATCTGTCCCTACAATAACCGGATCGTTATTTTATCATATGTATTTGTATATATGTATGTGTGTATGTATATGTATGTATGTGTATATATGTATATGTATGTATATGTGTATGTATGTATGTATGTATTTGCGAATGAATATCGTATGTGTTTACTAATATGCATAGGGTATTCAACTGTAGTTATAAAATCAATGTCTATAAATCACTATTATTATCTTTTTAATTTGTTATTATATTAGTTTCTTTTAAATACGCATAACTATGTCCTTACATTTTGCACTATCCTCTGTTCACTCAGGGTTTGCTGGCAGAAAACTCAATGTTGAGTTAAGCACGCCTTTTGTACATGACACTTCCTTGTATTTTGTTCATACTTGTATTTTCAATGTGTACAATAAAGAATAAATGAAATGAAATGAAATGAAAGAAAATCTATTGAAATGTCAAAACAGTTTCAAAGTTATTCGTTTTAACTTTTTTATGTCATCATTAACTCTACATAAAACTGATGCAAATAAAGTTTTCAGCTACAAAGCATCAATCATTTTAAACTAAATTCATATTGCAATAACAAATTGTGGTATGACATGACATATTTCATTAAATTTTACTATTAATAACGTAACTTAGTACGACATTATTATTATCAAAATAGTATTTACCTGTCCATTATCATATCTATTAAACATATCCAAATACATTACAACCAAGTTTTATTACAAGTTTTATGTTTTAAGAAATGCCGAAACTCTTTATATAACCTCTTTTTATTATTTTTTACGTTACCGTTATTGTTATGGTAATTATTGTATATGTTATGAATTGAATACCGCAAATTACATTTCTTTTTATTAATAATAATCGACTATGACCTGGATAGTATAAGCCATAATCTCATTTATGTAATAGTTCTAATAAAAGTCTCACCGGTATCTAGATATCTGGGTACCAAAAATAGTGTTGTAATTGGGCGAAGTAATCAACAACCCATAATGTCCCACTGCTGGGCTCGGGTCTCCTCTCAGGAGAGGGTTAAGGCCATACGTCCCCACGCTAGCCAAGTGCGGGTTCGGGACTGGCAAGACAACGTTGTGGCTACGTAATCTTACCGTTGGATGTTTTTAAGCCGCCCGAAGGCCTCCAACTAAGCTTCACGACTGTTATCCTATGATAACAACCGGGACCGACTGCTTAACGTGACCTCCGAATCACGGAGACGCTCATGGTAACATGCCACCAGCGGTCACCCATCCAGGTACTGACCGCAACGTCGTTGCTTGCCCTCGCTGATTGTTTCTAATCACCGAGTGCAACTTGGCTATGGGCGAAGTAAGTTGCAATTGAATTCTTTCTTTTAAGCTTTCTCGCTCTAGTGCTACGACGTCTCTGATTATTATTAAATATATATTATTACCTGATTATTCAGAGCTAGTAATACTCAACTTAATCCATACAAATATTATAAACAAACTGCTGCCAGGGGCACCGCCTTCGTAAAGATTGGTTATCGCGGTGATTATACAAACTGATATAGTTTTTTTTTATTTACGAACGATTGAAATTAAACAAACACTTAATGTCAAGTGGAGCAAATCGCAACGTATTAGTGAAAACCGCATTCAAATTGTTTAAGCCGTTTCTGAGACTTATGTTGCAGATGCATGGAGGTTTATGTATGCATGTATGGCTTATGAATGCAGAGAACCAAGTTCATTGACATAGTTCAAAGGATTAGTAAGCTGAAATGGCATTGGGCTGGCCATATTAGCCGCAGAACTGATTAACGTTAGGGTAACCGAGTTATCAAGTGGAGACCGAGTCTCAGCAAACGTAGTGTGGGACGTCCACAGACCAGGACGGAGTGATGATCTGCCCAAAACGACTGACAGGAGCTGAATGCGAGACATCGAAAATCGAACCAAGTGGCATGAAATTGGAGAGGCCTATATACAGCGGTGGACTATGATAGGCTGATGATGATGTTTTTGAGACTATCGTGCATAAACGTACAAACAAATAGAGAAAAATTCTGAACATTCTTGTTCTGGATTCTATTGCGTTCATAAAGCCCCTCTATGATATTTATTTTTATTTCATCCTTGTACAGATAGAGGCCAGATACGATTATATTATATGTATTGATTCGTAACTCTCTGTCTGACTGTTACGCTTCCATGGCTAAACTGCTGCACCGATTTCAATTAAATTGGCCATGGAAATACTTTGACTCTGAGGAAGAATTTAGAATTCCTTTCTCCGATAACCGAATCACGGGCAATCGAAGACGAGTATCTTACAATAACTCCTGAACCTACAAAACGTTTACATTAAAGTACTGATGTTACAGAATAACCTTGACGTCATATAGAGCTACTTGAACTAGCGGAGCGATATGGAAATGCCATCGAATTGTCTAATCTGTCTCTTGCTCTTTAGAAACCTATATCATTTTCTATTTCTGACTGTATTTTTAGAAATATACAAAAAATATCACATTATGTGTACGTTTGTATTACTTTAAACATAACAAAATTACGTATAAACATAAAAGTACTCTTATCAAACCAGTTAACTACATATGAGGCAGTAAACAATATTGACTCATTAAACCACTTGGCACTCACTGATATACACTAAGCCTGAGAAAATTAAAAGTAAATTTATGAGGTGGATCGAATTCTTACTACTCCGAATTTCTTTATTTAAATGCAGACGAAGCGAGACTAATTTAATAGTGGGTTATAAATCAGTACTTTATATATCTGTCGATCAGTATTTTATACCTAATATATTTATCCTAGCGTCAGAAATACATATATGGCATGTAAAATGGTATTTAATATTGGTCAGTATTATTATCATATCTATCAACCAAGTATTCCAATATTTATAGACATAGTGGACACTACTAACACACTCACATTTTGCAAGTTTTAATTTCATGTCACTAATAACAGGGATGAATAATCTAATCAATTGGGCATATTGAGAATTACACACATAAACGTTGAGAGGGGGTGGAGATTAAAATAGAAAGGTAATTAAGAAGGCAATAGAAGTTAGGGCAGTTTCTTGTTAGGGTATCAGCTATAGCACAAGGAAATCAATTTCACTGACCTTTATCTCGTAAATTCCATTAGAAATGTTCTACTTCTCTTAAATAATAGCCTCTTGATTAGATAACAATATATTAAGAGCAAAGAAGTGTCTGTACTTTCTAGGTATATTTTTGGTAACAATATAAGTAAGTATTATTAGCAAACTAGCAGACGTATTACCTGATGGTAAGCGATTACTATCGCTCATGGACAGCCGCCACACCAGAGGCGTCACAAGTGGATTGCAGGCCTTTGGGGGATGGGAGGTGTTTAGGCTTCCAGTATCCTCTCTCACTCGGTCACACCTGTTTTCTTTGAGGCCGTGGTATCCTTCCGTTCAAGCTCGCCCACTTGTGCCGAAGCGCGACTCTTAATTTAAATGTCCGTTTATAATTTCAAATTCAGCTTTTTACTAAATATAAATGAAATAATTTACGGTACTCACATCAAAAAATCAATTTTTAAAATCTTTGTCTACTTGTTTATTTCATCTAATCTCTGGTACAGCTGGACCGATTTTGACGGGACTTTTACTGGTCGATAGCTGATGATATAAGAAGTAACTGAGAATTCTTTTATTTTAGACTTGCTTTGTCCCGCAGTGTTTAATTTATAATATATAATTATTCCATCCCATAATTCTTATTCTAATGGTAAAACTTTAAATATACTTACCAATCTACCGGTAAACTCAAATTTTCAGCTTATCGCACGTACTTAATAATCGACGTTAACCCTGCCAGGGCTTAGGTTCATTAGGAGAGAAAAGCCTCAACTAGACTCATTGAAATGTATTGTAGGGAAGGAAACGCCGCTCCACGTAAACAAGCCATTGTTTAGTTTTTTGGCCAATTAGTGCCGAAAAACAGGATAATGTACACTTAGTTTGAAGCGTATGTTAACATTTTTATATTTAACATCTAATTCTAATGTAATTTGAATCAAAATCAATTTATTTCAAGTAGACCTTTTGAGGCTCTTTCGGAACGTAGACATGGTATGGCATTCCTATAGAGAAGAACGAGCAACGATTTTATTGCCAATCAGAACTTTCTATGTCGTAACTTTAACTAATCAACACTTTAAGCATGAACATTAGAAATTATTAATAACCATAAATAGAAATCAGTGTTGTTGTTTTCACTTTTCCTATCTCTAACTATTGCAAGCTGTATGTACAAATGGCGAAAGTTAAGTACAATTATTTGACTAAAGATGTAGAAGGCGAAAAATATCCGGTATTCTCAGGATGTGATGAAATCCTGTCAATTAGTAAACGAATGACTAACTACTTAGTTAGATATATTTAAATTAATCTTTTCTTTTACAGGTAAGTTGCTGTTCAGTTAATGCCTTAATACGTCACAAGACAAGTAGTCAATTGGGTATGTATTTTAGGCAGACAAAGAATTAGTAATATTTTTTGTATAAAAACCAATAATTTGTAAATTTTGGCATATATTAATGCAAAAAACGAAGTCAAACATGGATGCAACATTGCAAATATGGAAATATTTTGGTAGACTTTAAAAAATCGCGTATCAGTTAACTAGTTTTATAAATGATATAAAATTAAATATCGATGTTTTGCAATCAACTCCGTAGAGCTCTGACTATTCTGTCATTGTCAACGAGATAGCAGTAAGTCTGTCAACTTAAGACGGTCGAACATTAAAAAAATACTGCTTAGATTCATAGACTGAGTGCCTGGTTCAATGATGTATCTATGTGTTAGTATACAACCAGTATTCAATTGTATAATCAATTTTTAAATAATCTGAGTCCTGAAGCATTGTAGGTCTGTATTAAATTACTTCGATTCAAGACTCAGCGGGGCGTTTTTGTTAGTAGAAATTCATTCGGTATAATTACAATGAGATTGTAGTTCAAATGCATTAAAATATTTAACTACTGTTTGGCTAATATTAATTTGAGTTGGAAAATTGCATTAGTATTTGCATTTTGAATTCAGTAAAATACATTATGTTATTAATACACAATACCGTTGTTTTGCAAAAGAAACACGTATAGAATAATTGATTTTGAGGAAACAAATATTACGACTAAGTCTGTACATTTACTAACAATGTATTCGTGAATGACCTACGTATATATTGTACATGTATGTAGCGAGTTATTGCTCTCAAAGGATAGCACAGCGTTTTTTTCTCTAGAGTTGCAAACGGATATGATGCCAGTAGCCACTTAGCATCAAATGGTCTACTCGTTTAGTCTCTATAGCTTAAAAAAAATAACCACCGTCAGATCCTTACTCTTTGTTCCACTCCCATAAAATATTTCATTCATATATGTACTCAGAACGTTTAGACTAAAAAAAGTCGTTTAGGTAGAAATTTCGCAATGTCGATGAATCCATACTAATAAATGTTATTAATTCCAAAGCTACTCTTTCTGTCTATCTCTATCTGTCTTTCAATGCTAAACCGCTGCACCGATTTCAAACAAATTTTAATTTGCGATGGTATTACTTTGATTCTTGAGAAAATATATGATATGATATGATATGATATGATGTGATAACCGACATTCGCATGAGTGTTGCTGCGGCCAAAAGCTGGTAACAAATATAAACTGTGAGTTGTGTTAGTTTCTTAATTATTATTATTCATCATAAAATACAATGAAACATTTCCATTTACAATCCGGCCGACGTATCAAAACGAGTCTGAACTTCGCGCAGAAGGTTGCGCAATAACTTTTTTAGGAACAAAATTGTATCATGACACCCTCAGGCACGCGTAATGGGCATCTTTGGCCAAGGCCAATGGCCTTTTTGGTTACTTCGAGTGCACATGCGATAAAATTCGCATAGAATATGTTCAGACTCGCCAAGATACGTCGGCGGTATAGTATGTGAACAAGATTAGAGCTGAACAAGAACACAAATCCATTCGTCGTTAACATATTTAACTTATCATATTTATATATACATATTGGTTTGTTATATATATGCACTGGAAGCCAGGCAGTAATATACTAACGACACTAATATTTACATAAAATGAAAAAAAATCTGATCGTTTTGTATTAAAAGAGCTACAAAATATAATTAAACTGGCTACATTTATTTGTCTTGCCAGTCTCGAATTAAATAATATTAAGTAGAATTGTGATCCCTTGTTACTACTATAAGGCTGGATAATGATTATTTCTTAAAAATATTCAATACCAAGATAATTGTATCATATTTACAATTGTAAAACAAATTACAATGAACACTATTTTATGTGAGAGTCTGTGTTAAATTATAGCTTAATTAAAAGTTATGATGTGTATCTATGGTATGTACCCGTACCTAAGTATAAATGTCTCCATGATGACCGTGTAAGACAACTTAACGGTTAAAAGGTAAATAAAAAAAATATTTTATGTTTCGAACGTGTTTGAGCAAACATATTTCGTTTAACATTCTTACTCCTATTTAGTTTTTGAATTAAAATTGTTAAGACAGTTGTTAAAAACAAAATAATAATTTTAATAAACTTATTTTTTGGTAAACATTATTTAGGACAAAGGAAACGCATGATAAGGCCTTCCTTATTTTTTTAAGTTCTTATTTTTTCACGATACAATCATACTGTTATTAATGTTTCCTTTTCCCCAATTTTTTTATTACATTTAACAGATGTACTTTCCTTAAAACGATATTATAATGGTAGATATATTATTACATAAGTAGTTGATATAGTAATAAAGTTAACAAAAGAGACGGTAATAATAAACAGTTCTGTGATTGGTGGGGTATGTAAATAGATCTAACTAATCCTTAGAATAAAGTACATGCTTAAGAAAAAGAGGCGACGTAGGTATGTGAGAGATGTGACGTCATCAAAAGATTTCTCAGATTATTGTCCCTACGAAAACACCGTGTGGGAGTTTCCATGAATCTTTTAAAATATTTGAGTGTTACTAACTGGTCGATCTCTGTCAAGGTACTGAGATCAGTGCTGTGGCAGAGTAGCTAAATAAAAATATGTCATTGATACCATGGCCTTCCGAAAACCGGTGTGAAACAGTGCCTGCGCTGTGTTTCACCGAATGAGTGGGAATACCGGAAGCCCATTTACCAATACCCTCCCCAATCCCTGCCCCCATCCCCTCCCCAAACTCTCCCTATCCCCTAAACCCTACTATCAGGCGATAAGATTTATCGCCTGATAGTAGGGTTTCATCTCATTTGCCCCCAATTCCATAAAAAAATATCGTTCAAACCCAACCTAATGCCTAAATAGTAGGTATCATGTTTTTCATATGAAAAATACTCGTAAAAATATTTTATAAAAGTATTTTTACGTATAAATATCGAATAAATTGGCATTATTTTTTATTACCTATTACTACTTCCTTACTCTAACAGTGCGCAGCGTGATAATATTATTTAAAAAAAACAAAACAGGGCAATGCCTGCTTCCTTAACAACTATCAAATTTTCTAAAATGACCTCTGTTCTCTTTTGTTTACTTGTTAAAATTTAATTCTACTAATTCGAACGATACCTAACCATATATTTACCGACTGGTAAAATAACTTTGTCGAATCCTTGAAAGAGTTAATCGTGATTTGTATTTTTAATATGTTTACAGTCATATAGCTTACTTATTTACCTACGATACGGTGACCTACCACACTTAGAAAATTACCCGACAGTAAAGCATCGTTACCCCTAGGGATGATTTTTTTTAATATGAAGGGGTTCAGACAACAAAAACAAAACACACAGATAAGCTATGATTGGTCTTTTTTCATTTATAGATACACCAATCATGTCTATCACTCCAATAGTTTTGGTTTAAAACAAAGTTTAAATATAAATATCTATTTGAATCATTTTTACATTAACTCCATTAAAATTAACTAATAAAGGGGAAGTCTCCAGAGAGCAAGTTAGCACCATAACATGATCGTACTCCTTAAGTTATTCGATGCCAGGTGGTCAAATGAATGAGCCCGAGTGAGGTGATTCACTAGCGGGATTTGTTGCGCAACGATGCACGTGCCGGCCCTATTGTGGTTTTAACTTGTACTTGTGTACAATTTGCACGATAACCTTCTCTATATGTACACATACCTTTTCTGTACAACCTAGAAATGGACCTTATGACAAAGTATTACATTAAAAAAAAAAAAGATATCTACAAAAAGAAAGATATCTACAATATCTATTACACTTACCTACACATTCGCAACACCAGCTGTTTTCACTATTGTCAAAACTATCACAGCTTTATATGTAGTCTATTCTACCATAGGGATTGGTTTGAAACTGTTAATTAGTTCACCGCTGTACGGGCAAGCAGTTGGCTTAATTATATTCTTGGGACTCATATCAATATTTATACCCTTACTAGGAATAGGTATTTCATTTTATTTTGTACGAAATGCCTTTAAACATTTTAGATTAAAGATCTCTCTTTGGAAACAAGGTTTACGGCTACTATAGGAGAAACGAATGTAAACTTAAAATCATTTGTAATATACATATCTATTCTGTAAATATTTTTAGCTACATTTTGATAATTAAATTTTAAAAAAGACATGCTCACAAAAGTTGTTTACAAACAAACATGTGAAGCTAAAAAAGCGTGTTTAAAATGGAATTTGCATATGACGATTGAAATGCGAAGTATAAATTCGTTAGAATAATTGACGTTTAAACTACAATAGAATCAGTTATTCAAGTAATTAAAACAGAACGGTTTAATTGTAAGCTTATCTTACTATCAGCCCTATTTCCCAGACCTACGTACTAGTCAGCGGCTATCGAACGACACATATCAATGACAAATATCTTACCCCAAAGCGATCTATTAAATCACCAATTACTTCAACTGATCCTGCCCAGATACCTCTAATGGCGTTTTACCAATGAGTTATTTTGCACTAGTGGCTGTAGAATTTAAAGCTTATACATTCATCGCAACAAAGAGACACGTTTCGGCATGAATGGGCCGGCTCGACCGGAGTGATACCACGGCCTCATAGAAAACCGGTGTGCAACAGCGCTTACGCTGTGTTTCATCGAGTGAGTGAGGATACCGAAGGCCCTTATCCCAATCCCCCTCCCTCTCCCCATCCCCCAAAGGCCGGCCTCGCACTTGTAACACCTCTGGTGTTACGGGTGTCCATGGGCGGCGGTAATCGCTAACCATCAGGCGATACGTCTGCTCGTTTGCCCCTTATACCATGAAAAAAAAGATCTAAAATTAAAAAGATTTTAAATATTTATCTTTTAAAAATCAGAAGGTATCTACAGTTCTTTCAAATCAAGCGTCATTTCTTATGTCAGAGGACTACATTATTTGCGAAACCAAACACTAAAATCTCATGAGTACTAATTACAACCAGTTCTTAATCTGCAATAAGTATGACAGTATATCGCCATAAGAGCAGCTGTCCCCCCTCACATACTAACCCACATAACTCAACATTTTCTCGGCCAATCAAGGCTTAGGTGCGTGCGCGCTTACATTCTCTGCGGTTCATGGTGCACACGCGATCCGTTCTGATCAATTAACAGTATCCTTTAATTATATGAATGTAACTAACAAATTTTTACGGAGATAAAAATTAAAAGATGATTAAAGGTCCATTAACATTGAAGCAAATAGTCTTCTAAATAGCCTTTTTTGAATGAAAAAGAGTTCAATGTCCGTCACTCCCTTCGGCCTTCGCGTAACACAAATTTGAGTAAAAAAACCTTGATTTTTGAAATTGTTTTTAAAGGGTAACGTTATATATAATCCCGAAACAGACAAACGAAAAACCTTTCACTCTTGTTCTATAAATAATATCAAAAACTATTGATCAACTTTCAAATAATATAGACAGTCATCTTAGTTACTCAATTGTAGATGCTCTTAGATACACTTTGTAACCGATTACTTCTCATTTATAATACGCTTTCAATATTAGTTGTACAATGTTTAGCGATATCAAAACAAGAGACCGTGTGTGGTCAGCATTGTCCACTGACGTTATCTGACCCACTGGTTTCAGGTGCTGCGAACTTTTACATAATAGTTTCATACGGGTCTCATTGTGCAACTCTTGATTAAGACACTGTTTATCTGTTATTGCTGTTCCAATTGCTTATAATTGAGTTATTAAGTCGCATTTTGTGTGCGCATATTTCTTAATAACGTAGGATGTGGCTGGTCTGTACTCTTACCAGACATATTCTGATATTTGAAGTTTTAAACACCAAAGATCTGGATGAAAAGTGTTTGATTTTAAACCTCAGTTAAAAAGATTATCCACTATTATCATCAGAACCAGTAATCTAATTTCAACATTTACTATGTAAATTATGTAAGATTGAGTAATTAACTAAGGAAAAATGATGAGACTATTCTATGTTCATTCCATAATATAATGTAATAGCTCCACGCAAACAATAAAAAAAACCATACTGGATGTAGATTCAAAATGTATTCTCAATAATATAAAAAGTATACAAATAAATCACTTTGTTTAATATAAAAACAAAGTAACCGTGTGACCAGAGCTATAGAATTTGAAGCAGCATTGCTTAATACTGTTTACAAACACGCAATATCTCAATTTGTCTTGCTCTTGATACAAATTAATGTACCAAATCATCGAAATAGCGGAGAGTAAGACATTATACCGAGGAACTCCTGTAATTTCGTAACATTCCTTTCGCTTCGAAAATTTACTTCTTAGTAATTAATAAAGGAATTGAATTATTCTCATTATTTCATGTTATTACCGGCTGTAGTAATAGAGATATTACATAACAATGTAGAGATTGGAGTATTGTAGTGAACGATAAATGTACTTGCGATTCGATAACAGTTAAGAAATCTTTAAAACACCATTGATAATGCCCTCTACATAATATTTACACTTTATACCTAAAATAAATTACTGAAAATATGTAACTAAACTACAGACCACACGGTTTAGACTAACTAAAATATATCCAATTCTTGTTTTTAGTTCAAAAGTAAATAAATAAATAAATATTTCGGACATTTAACACACAACGCCGTCTAGTCCTAAGCTAAGCAGAGCTTGAGTTATGGGTACTAGAATCTGATATAAATACATATTAAATTTTTTTTGTAAACACATACTTATTATGCGTAGAAAACACCCAAACTTGTAAACAAATATTTGCAGATCATTTGCCCTCAAGCACAGTAGTTGCATACGCTACCATTGCGCCACCAAGGCAGTAAAGTAAAGTATCTGCTAGGAATTTTAAAAAATAAGACCACAAGAATATAATATTATAGTGTAGTCAGCATTCTTATGATACAGATTTTTCTGAACATTGCGTATACTACAATCAAATCTAGTTACTGAATTACGGTCGATCGCAAAGAAAACAATCCACATCGAAAGAAAAATGATCTGTTGTGTCCATGTATTGTGATATACTCCTATTATCGCAAACGCTCTGACCCTGTTACACTTATGTTTTATTATAAAATTATGTTCAAATTAACCAATGCAGTGTTCGCTTGCTACAGCCCAAGCGAACCGGGTTTCACCGGGTGGGTGAAGATACCAGAAAACCATTTTTTTTTTTTTTTTTTTTTGACGT
>PKRV01001490.1:2360248-2371796 GCA_003709505.1 Hyphantria cunea
GCGACCGAGTGCAGGTACTTACCGAAGCAACCGTGCCCGGAAAGCACCTGCGTCAGTCGGAAGGAAAGGGTCCCGTGCTGCCGCCCTGCCCACTCGAGGATGACGGGCTGGAGCGCCTCCACGGTGGCGAAGCCAGCACGTGGAGCCTCCAGCCGCGACGACCATCGAGCCATAGTGGCTCGACGGGCGGCTTCACGCCACTCGCGTACCTCTTCGGGCGGAGGGCGAATGCCACTCTCCGCCCGGAATTCAGCCACCCGTCGATAAACTTCGGCGAGCACTTCCGCCTCCAAATCCCACGGGGGTGTACCGGCCAAGGCGCACGCCGCCTCGGTCGACACCGTGCGGTATCCGCGTATGGCTCTGACCGCTAATACCCTCTGAGGGCGCCAGAGGCGCGCCTTATTCTGGGCGGTCAGAGCCGAAGATACCAGAAAACCATACACCAACCCCTTCCCCCACTCCTCAAGGGCCGGCAACGCATTTGTGATGCCTCTGGAGTTGCGGTTGTCCATGGACAGCGGTAATCGCTTACCATCAGGCGATACGACTGCTTGATAGCCCGGTACTCCTTATAAAAAAACCTTGATTATAAATAACAACATTACAATTAGGTCCTTACATCGAGTCACAATGATCGATTCCGGTATGTTGCTATATAAGTATGCCATAATAACGTTCGACAAAACGAATTAGTGTCCGCATGACATGTCATTATTTTAGTTCCTTACCAGTTATGACACCTACGCAATCTGTTGCGGAATAAATCGGTACTTACGATGTTAATGTTGCTAAGACCTTTAAATGTTTGTACCATATAAAGCTACTTTTACATTAAGCACTTAATTTTATTCGGACATTACTTAGATCAATCGAGACTATGTCGACTGAGTGCTGAGTTAATGCTTAAGTTTATGTTTCTTAGTTCAATACCAATGAGATCGATTAAGCTAGGTTGATTTAATAGAACCAATTTACCATCACTACAATCTGCACACTTTATAATAAATTAAATATACTTTTTAGATGCAAATTCCTGCCAAAGAGACTATTCTATCTAAAGGAAAGCTTGTTACAATTCAAGAGTGGTGGTCACCATACTTATTATAAGCACAGATAATGCAGCATGGTGAATTTATAGTAATATGCTTTTTCACGCTACACTGAAAGGCACGGGTTCATAGTGAAAGAGAGACAATGCCCTAATATTTTTTTATAATGAAGCAGAACGCTTGCTTACTATATTTCCTTTAAGGACTTAACAATATTTGGATACAGTTGATTCCAATTTGTTTGTATAATATACAGGCTGTCTACCAAACAGTTTACTGAATGGGAATTGCCTGCTGCGACCTGAAAGTCATATGTACGTGACTGTTCTTTCAGGTTGGAAGATTTTATCGAACATTTAAATATTCAGTTGGTCCGATAATAGCACATGCTACAACTCCACAGATTGTTTTTAAAATGCAGAGAGTTTCATAAATCGTAAAGTGATTAAATGCTAAGATAATACAATGATGAAGATTGAACCATCATTCAGTAGAATAAGTTTCATTTACAACTTTCAGAAATGTTGAAATAAAAATGATTGATTTCACTATATCAAAACTTAGAACGTATTCATATAATCTTCAAGAGTTATTGAAGCTACTAGAAATTGAACAGATCATAAATCTAACTCTAGGTCGAACCTTAACGAGAAAATCCGTGTCAATAACCTGCCAATCTCGTCGCTTGATGAGAAAACCATTCAACATCCAGAGTAATCCGATGAATGACATTGACATAAGAAATAATTCAACACAAAAGTTTCAAGCTCAAATTACGAAGTTTTTGATTACTGCAGACTGTTGCGAAAACCAAACGAATAAATTGATTATTCGCAAACAGAATTGGGTCGATGTTGGTTCAGTGATACAGAAACTAGTCTTACTCGTTTAATTTATTTATTCGATTACGACTTCGAGGACGTAAAAAGATACCCTCAAAAAGTATATGTTAAATTAATTATTTTATATTGTTTTTGCAATGCAACAGTAACATTCTGTTAAATTTACAACAACGACAACCGCTTTTTATTTTACTAAATGCATATGTATGTATACACGGAGCATATCCCAAAATATTTTTTTTTCACAATTTTTGTCTGTCTGTCTATTTGTTACCGCTATTTCCTGGAACGACTGGACCGATTTTGAGCTGAAGATATAAAGAGTAACTTAGGCAAATTTTTTTAGACTAGCTTCGCTCCACGGCATTGCCCGCGGGGTTCAGCTAGTATGCCTATAAAATTCTAATTCTCTTAGAGTATTATATTTGTAAACTTATAATGTATTAGAAAAAGCAAGAGTTTAGTTTTCTAAACACACTCTAAAGTTAATATATATTTTTTGAAAAGACAACTCCCGCATCTGGAATATATCCTGTGTCGCGAGGTACTTTACAAACACACGTGAAACATACGCAAAGAACACCCAGACTCAGGACCACAATTTGTGGATCATACAAAGTGTTGTCCCATGTATTTGTAAGTTATGTAAAAGCAGCAAAACTGCAATAGTAGTTTCACTTGTTATTGTACAAGCCTATACAATGACAGTGTTATACAATGAGAGTGTTAGGCGCTCTCTAGACTTAAAAAAATATAACCATCATTAAAATGTCGTATTTTTTCAACTTCAAAGTAAATAAATATATTTCCTTTCAAATACACGCGTGAAACAGTCTCTTTTTGTTAAAAGTAATAATAAATTATTGCCAGTCATTCAAGTCTCTATACCATTGTTACATGTTGGAAGTAAGAAGTCGTAGAAACTAATTAAGTCGGCTAGTAGCTAAGGGTCCATTACAGAACAAAAAATCACAAGTAAGAACTCGTCAGCCTTGATGAGCGTTGTCATTCAAATATCGTGTACTCCGAAAGTTTTAGTAATACATATTGGTTTACTAGTCCATGGCGTCACTTCTTTGAGAAAAGACAGGAGAACCATGCATCCGCAAACGGGCTCGACTGGATTGATGCTCATTCCTTATCGCCACATGCGCGGGTCCTTAGAGCTGAAATCTAGCCTGACGCCTCGGGGGAGACTTAACGGCCTTATATGCCGAGAACATAAAAAAAATAATATAAATACGAAAATAATAATTATATTTTATCTTGAATAGATATCAGCCATTTAAATAATTATAACTAAATCTTGTTTTCGCGAATTAGATCGGACCTCATCTTTATAACCTTATTAGGAGAAACATGTCAGTGTAAAATTTTAATTACAGGTACAATACACGTTATCTGTATCTATCTATATACAATTAAATAAAATTGGAGTGTCTGTTTGTAATATTAAAAGAACCGTTTTTTTAAATGCATATGTAACGTTAAAAAAACGATTTTTTTTTTCAATTTTTTTCTGTCTCTCTGTTTGTGCCGGATAATAGCCGGGACAGCTGGACCGATTTTGACGGGACTTTCACTGGCAGATAGCTGATGATATAACGAGTATCTTAAGCTACTTTTTTTAAGACTAGCTTTGTCCGACGGCGTTACCCGGCGTTCGGTTCTTTCAGCTAGTTTTTAATTAATTGTAAGAGGTCGATGTCTGTACATGAAAAAAAACTAATGAAGGGATTTTTAATTAAAGTAACAGAACTCAAAACTTGAATGTTTGTCTGTTTATTTGTGTGTTTGATGGCGCTAATCACAGAAATGGTTTAATCGATTTATATGCGATTCTCCTATGTATTGTGAAAAACTTCACCTTACATTTCATGTTTGTTTTATTTCAATCGCTTAAGTTTAAAGAATCGTCGCGATTATCGATAACCCGGGGCGGAGGCGAACACGATAGCTAGTCTGAATATAAAATACTATTAATATTAAACGGTAATAAAACTTCTAAACCAATTCGCCTATTATATATGTATATGTATTAACATATACATATATATGCGAATTGGTTTAGAAGTTGGTTATAATTTAATTTATAAGTAACATTATTACTAACTACTCATTTCCTTTGCCTTGGTAATAACATTACCTCACCTTTCCACGAGGGCAGTTTCAAATTAACAAATTAGGTATATTGATAACGTTTATGACAGTAATTAATGATTTCTTTTTTCGTTTTAGACTTTTATGGTCAATTAAAAATGCTTAAACACACACATACACACACACTTCAACCCGCTGTGGTTGAAAATTCTGTGTGTGTGTGTGTGTGTTTTAGCATTTTCAATTGACCAACGCTTTTTCTTTTGTGAAAACCTTGGCCCTTCAACAGAAAGTACTAGACGCGGCGATTTAGGATGCCAAAAAGTGTGTAGTTTTAGTCTCGGAGGGTAATATTCTCATTAAAAACTTATTTGTAGGATCTTATCAACGCTTGAAAGGCAATGAGTAAAGTGGTGATAAAATGTATACTGTATATTATCAAATATAAGCTTAACTTTCTAAACGACACAAAATACTAAGCATTTGCTTAAATTGTTGTTGTTGTTAATTGTGTAGCATTTGTTCAAGTCGAAATGTTCTTCTCATGACGACACATTGTTGTTATTTCATAGCGGCTGTCAATAAATAAAACAATAGTAATAAACATACAACTAAATGTCCATGTTTGTTAAACATCCTAAAAGAATGCGCAAAGAGTGAACTCAATGGTACTTTACAACCAGAGGCCCTAGTGTGAGTGTACGTCTTGTGGCCTAATTGGGCGTCGTGATTGGCCCACACAAAAAATTTCGCCAATCGCAACACCAAACGCGCTCGCCCTAGAATATCAAATTGGCCTAAAGTACTAAATATTATTGATATATATGCCTCGTTGGCCCAGTAGTAGCGTGGTAGCGACTGCTGTGCTTGTGGTCACAAGTCCGATTCCCAAGTAGAACTTAACCTTTGCATGACCTACAAATATTTGTTTCGGAGTTTCGTTGTTTCCTATGCATAATATGTAAATATTTACAAAAACAATATATATATGTTTATAGCAGTTGTCTAGTACCCATTATAAAAGCTCTGCTTGGGACTAGATGACGTTGTGTATTAGATATCTGGAATATTTATTTATTTATATCTACATATATGTGTTAGTTAGAAATATCTAATTTGCAGTATCTTTGTTTCTCATTCGGAACTGTATTTTTACTATACTTTTGTTATATTTTATGGTCTACACGTTTCTGTATACAGTTGGAGCGTGTTAACTGCTTGATACAGCATAACAAGATGGAAGAGATAAAATCTGGCGAACACAACTCGATTTATTCTTTCATTATTTTGTGCAGAAACGTTTTGTGCATGTTTTTATACGATGTTTTATCTGCCACCGTGACAAAAAATGTGATGTATAATTGCTCTGTTAATATTCACGTTTAAGTGTACAAATGAGTTATTGATAAAATAGCAAAGGTTAAAAAACAATATTTTATACTGTGTCTGGAGTTAGAAGATTATTTATCAAACTTTTTATGTAATGGGTTTACTTCTTAATGTATCACAGTGTTTAAAAACTCGTATAGTGAATACCTATTTGACGACAGGGGTCACGGACACGAAACCCGCTAAATGGCAATAGTTATACTCATTGATTTTGGGTGGTATATGGAAGTCCAGAAAGTATAATATAGTCTCTTGATGGCAGGCACTTGGTGGAACTTGTTAAAATAAATTCATGTGATATATAAGGTGGTTGAGCCAGCTGATTTCAGCACGAATGGGCCGGCTCGATCGGGACAGTACTTCCCTCTCACAGAATACCAACCTAAAATGCAAGCATTCTTGTTGGCGTGTATCGTTGTCGAGTTTGAGAGCGGAGGCACAATGATCCAGAGCCATCTCAATAGGCGGCCATTGTGTGGGTCACCATGCTGCATTGTCTGCACTGCAACATCTGCAATCGCAATTAGTACGGTCATCACCACTTTTGGATTCTGCTCATGCTTTCCATGAGGCAGAGTAGAGATACTTTGACCCCCTCGTACATAAACGAATGTGGTTTGTATTTCAAGAATGTAGTCTATGAAGTACTTATTTCATTATTTATTAAAGATATTTATTATCGTACTTTATTTTTGACAATGAAATTAGTTTTTTCTTTATTTTTGTGTGAGTATATTTTGATAATAATAAATTCAATCGCATGAGTACTGTCAATCAATCATTACTTGTTTTATTTCAAGTTCATTCAACCATTATAAAAACTATTAAATCACACATCGACATCGGTTTGATTAGATATGAGTAGGTACGTTTTTTGTGTCATAAAAGCTTAACCTTGGTAGTTTATTTGTTTCATAGAAACTTTGTCGCTGCGATATGAAGTCTATTAAATCAATTTTTTGTTCATTAAATATTACTTTTACCTTTAAATCAACTAGTCTGGACACACGTGAGTTTTTATTATTGTAGTCAATTTAATGTCAAAAAGTTTTTTTTGGTTTATGCCATCTATCAGAATATCTTGTTTTGGTTTTGTAACATATTCTTTTATAGCATATCATAAAAAATCGCTACAAGGAAACCAATAAAATAAATTTTACCATCATTATACAGACTGTGTGCAAAACGAGTTCATTATACGTTCATCACGCAAAATAATTTTGAATCTTAATTAAATAAATAAATGCTAATCTTACAAACTTAGCTAGTAAATAGTGACTAACTACATCCCTAGGCAGTAACTAATGATAATTACTGTAACCTGAATTCGCATATTAGGAAACCAAAGCGTGAGCTTTGAGGTTCGTTATCCACAGACGCAAATTCAATACGGCATACCCTTAGTCCACACATAGCGTCATATATTTGCTTAACGACATCACAACTCTACTCTATATTCCACGTTAGTTTGAATTCAAGATTCATGCCTAACTTCTCCTTCCAATTAAGAACGTATACGCTGATCTTTGGGTATTGGTAATTGTATTGGGTATTGGTAATGGTAGTAAATAGTTATCAGCAGGCATTAAATAATGCCTGCTGATAACTATTTACTACCATATCATTTTATACCGATATAGAACAGCAAGTTGTATAAATTTACTTAAAATAACCTAAGTAAAATTAGATCACAATTACTAAGCTGTAATGCAGAGTTTGTACGTCCACCAATACACCTAAAGTGCATGATGTAATGAATAAAATAATAATAATAATGAAGTTTAACAAGTAGAACTTGCTTCTAAACGTTCAACAACAAAGTCCTTAATTAATTTAAATAAATAAAAAAATCTAAATCAGTAGCTCAAAGTGCCTGTAGGTGATGAATTGTTCCGTCTGTATTAGTCTACCCTTAGGGTATTTTTCTTTAAATTGAAATTTACCAAACCAGAAGTAAACACCTTAACTAAAAAAGCCAAATCTAAGGAAACAAATACAAATAAAATCGAACTATTTCAAAAAAGGTGGGCAGGTATTTGAAATCAGCATTAAAATTGTTTTCACTTTCTGCATTAAAGTTGATATCACTTACAATAAAGATATGTAGCTATGTATAATATGTAAATTATGTATAGCAAATTATGATGCTCAGTGTGTAGTTCCTCAACAACGCGGTAGTACTAAAATTAAATACCATCAAGCTTGTAAGCGTACGTGTCCTCACGTAATGGGAGTCTGCACCTGTGCTAATGGACCGTCGGGACCTGAAAAGTTTTACGAGGGTTACTACTTCCGCTGGAGATTTACTTCATCCTTGTTTTGGCAAACAGGTAGTTATGGGTTTGTATTTTGAAAATGTTACATTTTAATTATGTTTTTCTCATTTTTGGTGAAAAGTATTTTTTGTCCATTAAGCGACGTAATACCCGATGTTGAATAAACGAAAAATATTGTACTCGCTACAATTGTTTATTATGCAATAGAAACTAGACCACACTAAAATTGTATTACGTGAAAACATTTATAAAAAACCCTATGTTATGATACTCTACTCGATAGGATTTAGAGAGACAAAAATGCGACATGTAGTCATTTAAATTTTATTACTAATTTGATATGTTCAGTGTCTTTTGTGTGATATCGCCTCAAACTAAAATTCATCAAAATGTTTAGGTTACAACGAGCGCCCGCGCGCCCTTTTCTGAATAGAATAGGAACTTTAGTCCTCCTACACATGAGGGGGCCACCTACAAACAGTGGGTGGACTGAGGTACGTTGGGGTTGCAGGGTTTTTCTTCCTAGGGTGCACTAGGTTCCACGGCACCTAGAACCCGCGATGGCGTGCGGTTCGAGTCCGACATGCCACAGGATCCGAGAGGATTTCCGCACGGTAAAAAAAGGTTACAGCACGGTAAAACAAACAAACATTACTCTCATTTTGGCGCAGTCAGAATAAGGTTTATACAACATCAGGTTAAGGTGTATATAACATGTATAAAATTTACAGTTTTTACAAAAATTAAAAAATAAAGTTAGGTAAATTACTGTTAAATCAAATAATTTTTTACATGGAAAGCCAAAAGCCTAATCTGGCTGTTAATTTTCGAATTAAAAAATCTTATTTAAATAACGAGACCTCGGAGATTAATTTAATTAAAATATCGCCCTTAGAGGGTTGAACAATTTTATTTTGTTAGCGACCCTGCAATTTGTACGGTTAGTATGAAACCGCCTATTAGCATTTCTCGTCCAATAAGGTTATATTTTTTAGTCCTATATATAGCTGAGCCATACTTGAATTATTTATTTAAAATTATTCCAAATAGTTCTTTAGGTAATCCTTGAAATGTACATTAAATATTGGAAGGGTTTTCAACAAGCTACAATTAAGATAAAGATATAATTGTGAGAACTTCTATGCAGGGTCAAAATTTAACATCTTACAACTAACTTAGTAATTGCCAGACCAGTAGTCAGACCAGTCTATCTATATAACTATAATACTTGCATTTCCACTTATATACATAATGTAACAAACATTTTCTTTTATGTAGTTTGCAGCTCTAAATTTAATAAATAAATATTTTTGACATCTTGCACACAACGCCATCTAGTCCCAAGCTAAGCAGAGCTGGAGTTATGAGTGCTAGACAACTGATATTAATACATATATACTTCTTTTTGTAATTACCTATATATAACACAGAAAACAACGAAACAAATGTTTACAGATCATACAAACCTTTAGTCTGACCCGGGAATCTTACCCGAGACCTCGAACACAGCAGTCGCATACACAACCACTGCGCAACTGAGGCAAGTGTCAGTCAATTTGTGCTGAAAGTAAGTCCGACTTAGGTGTTATACCAAAACTAAGGTCTAACGTCGTTTCACGCATAGTTAATTATTAAATGTCTGTAATAAAACAACGTAGAAAATACTTGTTAATGTGTTAGAAAAAATCTTTGGGAATATTAACACCAAAAATGTTTGAGTGTCAAGATAATTTTTTACTTATTTTAATTAATTTAGACTTCTTACACATTATGACACTCTAACACTACATAATGTTACTTTCAAAGCACCTTAATTTTAATAATTAAAAACACCATTGTTCCAGTCGCTTTAAAATTTATATTCTTAAATGATGTAAGTAGCAAACCATGTTTCAACCGCATATGAAGTATTCTATGTAAAAAAACTAGCTGACCCGGCGAACTGCCATATTCATTTTAGTAAAAAATTTCTAAATTACCGAAAAATTTAAGTAAATCCCTGTTGATTTATAATACGTCTGGTTTCCTTTTATTTTTTTATACAAACCTCGTCCTGAAGCAAGCGCATAAAAAAGAATTATACAATTTGGTGCAGTCGATCGAATGTTGTGCGCGACCATGCATTTTTGTGACACACTTTTATTTAATCTTCACGATTTCAATTCAATATTAATTAACTATTAATAGTCTATCAAACAGAAAAAACAGAATAGAGTGTACCTAGTGGTTACTAAAATATTACAAATTAAAACACTATCAAAACGCAACAACTTCCCGTAAATTTTAATTATATTAGCTTCATAAAGTAAGTGTCGTTTACTTCACAATTCGATTAGTTAGTACACCGCTTACGGTTAGCACTTAGTTCACTGGTTTACTGTTATTGCCTTATTACTGGACAATTACTTCACTGCAAACATTACTGCCGACATTAATTGCCACGGGTGACGTTCAGTCGAAACGTTCCTTTTTTAAAAAAAAAGTAGACCGTAAAAAATTTATCACACCTATGTGAGATTTTTTTTAAATTATTTATAAGCATCTTCAGAGCAATGAAACCATAAATTATATCGATAACTGCAGACTGCATGGATGTTGTTGTGGTTTAAGCGGTTGCCATGCTGCTCTCAGTTGCATTGATTGTTGTAGGATCAAACCCCACATTTTACTTGCGACAACTCTTTGTATGATTCAAAAATTATTGACCTGAGTCTGGGAGTTCCTTGTGTATATATTCCTTTGCGGGATGTAATCCTTAATGTAAAAAGAATCACCGATTGTAAATAAAAAAAAAAAAATATGCTCACTTGTTTTTTTTCATGCTACCATTTTGAAGAAACCACAAGATCTCACAAACATTGGTTGTAGAAACGTCTGTGCCTGAAATTTATCGGTTTTGACTCGTCTTTTAAACTTAACTTGGCCAGATTTCGGCGTATTAGGTGTAAGTACGCGCATAGTACCTACACTTAGTGCAACAAATCAAAACAAACAAAATCGAAGTGTAGTCGACTGATGCTCCAATCGATAGCTCGAAACGGTGCTACTGCAATCCCCGTGGCCTTTTTTTTACATATGGAACCCCCCCGGGCCTTTGCGGCGGGGCAGTGTGTCGGAATCGAACCGACTAAAACTACACGGTGTGCCACTGTGCGCCTGAGACGGCAGGGATCCGGGAATTTCTTTCTTACGACATCCGGACCTCTCCCAGACAATCCCCGTGGCTTTCTATCAACCAAAGGAACCTATAAAACTACTTTTGCGCATCTAACAAATCTGGCTAAGTTACGTACCGCTCTTTATAATATTTTTCCATAAAAAAACTTATATATATTCAAATTATATTATTTACCATTTGACCAGAGTTCAAAACACTTTATATTCCTCATCTCACGTATTATCTATTCTTAGAAGCAGACAAAATATACAGCAGAAAATCAGCCCTCTTCCCTATAAAACAGTACTTCTGTTATCAGAAACCTATCACGTCTGCTATAATACCTACTGATTATATTACCGGTGCAATAAGAGTGCAACTATCCTACGAACTGACTGACCCGGTTTGGGCTCCTTCACAAGTAAAAATAGCAAGTAGTTTGAAAAACTCACAAACATATATATATATCGGTTTACTTTTTAAAATTTATTCTCATATCCAGTCCACTCTTAATAGTCACACTGTTGTCAGTATTCTAAAAGTCCAATCGCTATTTGACCGAATTTCATGGTTACTATAAAAGGCAACTATTAAATAAAATGGTTGTGGAAATTTTATTATGTAAACATATTTAACAAACGCTGACAACTCGCACTTTAAATTACTTATCATGACAATTACTTCGCACTTCTGACATTAGAAATATAACAATACGACGGGGCGGTTTAAGCT
>PKRV01001490.1:2373427-2471310 GCA_003709505.1 Hyphantria cunea
GCGTCCGACAGGTCTGGGCCCACCTCGCTGAGGTGCCGGACGATGCGGGCAGAGAGCACCCTCTCGAACAATTTGCCCGCCTCGTCCAGCAACACGATGGGCCTGTAGGCCGCGACCGAATCGGCAGGCCGTCCCGGCTTCCTCAACAGGACCAGCTTCCCGCTCTTCCAGCACTCAGGGAAGCGTCCGGACGCCAAACTAGCGTCCAACACCTCCCTGAGGCGGTCCGACATGTGGTCGAGGGCTCGGGCCATCACTCGGGCTGGTACCCCGTCCGGCCCGGGGGCGGTGTTCTTCGAACGGATCCTCAGAACAGCCGCCCCTACCTCCGATTCCCTGACGGGCGGAATTTCGACCTCTCTGCCCCCGTCGTCTCTGACCGAATAGGCCATCGATGGGTTTAAGCTCCCTGACATAACCATCACATTTGTGACAATACTGACAATAGTCGTAAGATTTCATTGCTATTTAACCGCCGCGTTCAGCAGTACAAAATGTGCGGTGCTGTAATGAATAATAAATATTTATAGGCATTTTACTTTTACAACGTGAATTAGATCGTTAAAGGTTTATAAATTACACCAATAAAGTTGTTAATAAGATGTTTAGATACTTTTGTGTTAATTATATTGTTTTTCATACACTTAGTGTCCAGTAATTAGTTTCTACAAATAATTTTCGTTTAATTTCAAATTTTAGTTAAGTGTTAAAAACTCTATTAGCATTGTACGGGTTTTTACAGTTTTTTTTTATTATTTTCACGGGAATGTACGCGATCACTTATTCAAAAATATTACATACCTTTGATTCACAAGTCACACGTCTGTGACGTCGACCAGTGTAACCAGGTCAAAACGTCAAGCAAATCAATTTAATTTAAATCAGTGATAACATTAATTCCCGTGAAATAATTATTATATCATGTAACGCGTAAGTTGAACAGTTAGTATTTTACAGTGTTTAGCATTAAAGCTCATTATACTTATAAAATATTATTGTATGAAGTTACGGAGTGTAACACCAAACCTACTTTGGTGGTGAAAGTGCTTTTGCTGTATGATGATACAACCGGTGTAATAGGTTAGATTCTACACATAGTAAAGCTCAGAGCTAGTCTTTGAACTCTTATATAATTGTTTGCTGATTTACTAACCGTAAAGACCGCAGATATTTCTGTCACTACCCATGTTCATGTTTATTAATTTGGTAAGTGTAAAAATTCATTATAACAAGTAAAATAATTTAAAAACAAAAACACCCGACTGTGTCAATATCTGTCATCTTTGTTAAATTCTGTTTTTTTTTAAATGAACAATACAAGTTGTGTATATTTTAAAATATATATTTGTAATCACCGTCAACAATTCTTTATTTTGATATCACACTCGATATTTTTTGAAAACATATTTTTTTCTTGAGATAACTTTTTGGCGCCAATAATCCTTAATTTTGTTTTTTTTTTATAATTTCCATGTACCCAGTGTCACTCTTGCGACTAGGACGAAACTAACCACTTACATAAAAATATGACATGCAGTTTAGGCTCTAGGGCATGCCAAAAAATATACATAAATGCACTCGAAAAACATAACCCTCCTTCTATCACAGTCGGGTAAAAATATGGTATCATCGAGATTGGCACACTTAAATAATGTTTAAAACATGTATTGTTTGTCATTAACGTAATAACTATTAGTGGTTCTATATATTGTTTAAAATCAAGTAGAACCGAAGGCTGTTGATCTCATGATAAATGATGATTACGATATTTGAAAAATTATGACATTATTGATATAGCTAATATTACGAAGTGAATTTTTAGATGTTATTTGATTAGGTCGATAAATCAAGACTGTCCATTTCATTCATTCTCTTTACTATATTTTCTCTCAAAGCTTAAACACAAAGACTGTAGAACGGGAGTATTAATCTATTTCACGAGCAAGAAAATGGTTCGTTAGATAATAAATTGAAGAAAACGGTCGAATCTTTAATGAGGCTTTAACGTGAAAGCAACGATATATTTAGCCTGTTTGATCTTGATACCTTTGACAGTAATTGGTTGTAAAGTTTTTACTATATTTTGATATTCTTATATTTTCATTGATATAAATGTTTTAAACTTTCTTTATGGTACAAAATATTTGAGGTTCAGTGACAATTGTGGTAATATAAATGCATACATATATGTTTCGGACATCTGACATACAACCCCATCTAGCTTCAAACTAAGGATGGCTTGTATTATAAAAGTTAGAATGTATGAGAGAATACTTAGACACCTTAGTTTTTAAATACACAAAGATAATATACAAACAGAGTATATATATAATAAATAACATTGAAGTATCTGTATGTAATTTAAATTTCAGTTTTCACTAAACGCGAATGAAATCATATTTGTCCGTCTTTTTGTTCCGTCTATTCTCTGGAACGGCTGGTTTTAATGGGACTTTCACTGATAGATAACTGATGATATACATTAATTACATTTTTGAACCTCACCAACCTAACCTTTCAACCTTAAGTCTTCGTCATGATGAAATTAATGATAAACAAGTAATGAATTATTTAAAGAAAAAGAACCGTTTATGTTTTGTTTTTATTTTAATTTTGATCTACTCAATGTCACTCTCACGGCTAAGACGAATCTATTCACACAACTCACGCAAAAATACGAAAAACTGTTTAGGCTCTAGGGCGTGCCAAAGAAATATACATACACTTGAAAAACATAACCCTTTTTCTTTCGCAGTTTAGTAAAAATATAAAAAATGTGGATGAAATAAAATGGGCTTATTATATATATATATATATATATTATATACTGTTTATGTGTCAGTTACCCCAATAGGGAACTGACTCCAAAAGTAATATCGGATCGTCCATTAGTGCGTCATCAATCATCATCAACAACCCATAATGTCCCACTGCTGGGCTCGGGTCTCCTCTCATGAGAGGGTTAAGGCCATACGTCCCCACGTTGGCAAAGTGCGGGTTGGGGACATTAGTGCGTAATATACTGTAAATGTATGCCACATAAAAAATTAGAATGTTTTTAATAAGAACCAAAGAACTCTTTCCTGCTATGGTAACGTACACTATCAAAGTGTAACTAATACGTAATAACGCATTTGTATTCTTACGCAAAACGTAATTGATTTCCTTAAAACCATAATATACACCTCAGCGACCACAGATATTATACACTAACAACAAACAATTTCACTCACTACGCTTGCACCACAAGTACTCGTCCACATAAAATCTTACACAACTTAACAATCAATCCTTTACATTCCGTCACCAAACCGCATAATATAATCTCCTCAATAGCTTACCAAAGAGGTTTATGCCAAAGGCTATAATATATAAGCGTAACGTAATAGTAAAGAGTTGAATTGACTCCAATTTGTGCAAGCACATTCTGATAGTAGTTTCTATACTTATTTTAATAATATCATTAAGTACTTGCTATACATACAGTCCAAAATAATCACATTCGAATAAACACAAACTACAGCTCCAAGAGTAATCCAAAATATTTTTAAACATCATAAATGCTTCATAGAAAATACAAAAATGTTAATATTTTGTAAAAAGGGGACTGAATTTAATAATGCTACGGGTAATAGATAACTATATTGTAAACGGAATATACAAACATAACCTTCTAAATAAGCACCAATCATTAAAATTACATGCAATCATGGTTCAAAATAATCATAATGCAATGTCATTTTTTGTAAACGAACCTGTTGGATGAATACGAAATAGCCCTACAATATTTCGTTCCGTTTTTAGATTGCCGAACCTCCAAAAAAAAAACAGAACCCTTATAGGATCACTTTGTTGTCCGTCTGTTAGTCTGTCAAAACCCCTTTTCTCAGGAATGCGCTTAGGTGTCAAGCTGAAATTCATATCAAGTACTCAGATGTTAGACGTTCTGTCCCTTGGAGTTTTGAAAAAATCATAGTTCTAAGCCAACGCAATCAAAAGATACAGCCGCTTATGCTGGAAATTTTCGACACTGGCATCAATCAGGTAATTAAAACTTACAGGATACTTAGAATCTTGAAATTTGGTACGAAGCAACGTCTTATAGCACCGATAAAGAAAAGTTGCGAAAATACAGATTTATACGGAAACAAATTTGGAAGGTTTTGATAGTAAAAAGGCAATCTTAAAAATCATCTTTCAGTACTTTGGAGATAGAAGAGTAACGGGTGGATTACAACATAACAAAGTTGTTAAAAACTTGGTTTTGCGTCATCTAGTCACGGACTGTTATAGCATTTCTAATTATAAAATTTAAGAATGATGTTTCTACTGAGATGCCAGATAACCAGACGACGACCTTGATAAGAATAGGTTAGCGGTAACTTAAAGTAAAAATGGATACATTCACAAATAGGTTTCAAACATGAAGAAATAAATAAAAGAGAAAATATAAACAAGATAAATGAAACAAAATTAAAAGATACATACACCAATGATTATGTTCTACGGATTTATCATATCCCAATGGAGCCAAAAAATCTGAGGGGTATATTTTTTTCACCTGGGATGGTCTCGATCCGAATAGGTCAAACCCGTCATTCTTTTTACTTAAGTCATTCACCAATCTTCTTGCGCGAACAATGAATGAGTTTCGTCGATAGTTAGTGTTGGCTCTGGGTAATGCCATAGGTTGATAACGTCGGAATGGTATTCTTCGTGGTATCTCCTTGTTACAGACTACCAAAGAGAAACCATAGCAGCACAATTCACTAGCTACTAGTATTTCAGATCGACATCATCAAATGTGATGTTCTACTCTTGTCTTTCTTCTTATCTATTAAACAAATATATCTATGCAGTAACCACAGCAATTCAAGTCTCAAATTCCACAATACCGTACAGAAAATTGCCAACAATTTATCTATATAATGGCTCTAATTTTGTGAAAATATACTGTTAACTTACGCGAAGCGTAAGTAGCAAATTGATGAAAATTTAAACACAAAATGTTAATAAAACAAATTAAATGTTTTAGTTACGGGAAACTACGTCACCTGGTTTCTCGAAATCTGTTTTATACTAGGTATACTGATTTACAATAAGTAGATATTAACAGTATTCATTATTTTGTTTTAATATGAACATCATATTTGGAAATTGTGTTAAACTACGCAGTAGTGGTAAGGTATATGTAGATTTTTAACTTCTAATAATTTATACTGTCAGTTGTAATATACTTAGTCTGGCCATAAATATTGTTATATTTAAAAAAAAGTAAATATTACTTTTTAATTTGATTTCTGTTATTTTTATACAATTGTTCATTGTTTTTTCTTATTTTAGCGCCAATATATTGTAAAATATTTTGTGATATTAAAATGGAGTGCGGTAATAAAGAGAACCGAATCGCTGTGATTGCATTACATAAAGCCAAATGTTATTCTAATAGCTTGCAAAAAATAATAAATGCTTTATACCTATATGGAGACGAATACAATTTTTAAAATCCTCCATCGGTCCAATGTTTGTATACCGGGCTATCAATAGGTACAATGAAACCTCCTCTATTTGTGACAAAAAAAGATCTGGCTCCCTGCGTATGGTCCGTATATGAATATGTATATATCAGGAACAATACGAGCTATTTAACATCAATTAGACACTGAATGAGCCATATTTTAATAAAAGCGTATGAAAATATCGACACAAGTGTTTCAAGATACCACTCTTGAGAAGATAGTTAAGCCCTTTAACAACACCATGTGCGAACGACCCGGACTTCAGCTCCGATAAAACCCGGAACGGTCCTTCGTAGGAACGTCATCTAGGCCTGATCCTAATCGACTGGATTATGATTTATATAGTAGGTCTGATCTTAATCCACTGGATTATGATTTATACAGTGTTAGAGAGTAAGGCTTGCTCTAAACGCCATGATAATATGGAGTTGCTAAAACAATTCATACGATTGGCAATGAAGAATTTTTCTACAGAAAAAGGCCGTGCGGTTGTTTATAACGGGCCTCAACGTTTAAGGGATTGTATTGCAATAGAGAGCACATCGAATAAGTTTTACATATTTTTAATGGTTTTATATAAATGTTTAATACATTAACAAACAACTTAAAGAATCAACACACTATAATAGTAATAAATGTTATGTACAGTAAAAAACATGTAGTTTTTTTGTAACAATATTTATGGCAAAACTAAGTAATAACCAGCACTTTATTTATAGTTTTTGTTTCCTGGTTGGCTTAATTCTTCTTAACAAAAATCGATTCTATGTATCAAAAATAAATAAAAAATATGTCTCCGAGCGCTCTGGCACAGAATGGAAATGAAAATCAAAGTTAGGACTAGAAATATTAATTGCTCTAATACGCAATAATGATTATTGTACCAAATATTGGAAATTAAATATTTCAATAAATAAAACTATACAAACGATTATATATATAGTTATAAATTTATACGCAGTTAGATTTTACATCAATGGAAATAAATACTCAAATATTGTATGACACTTGTTCTACGAAATATAACCACAATTTTAAGCCGTTCTTAAAACACTTTTAAAAATTACTTACACGATCACGTGTGGTTTATTGGTAATATTATTTTATATTCAAGGTTGCCTTTAGTTTCAAACGAGGACTATTAAAGCCAGCGAGAACCTTAATTGTTTCCATATCTATGACAATTTATAAATACAATTAGGTAATATATTCCAATCCTATCTCTTTTTATCTTAAGTGTAAGTCTTCATTTTCTCCTATCTTTTAACCTATCGATACAATGCAGCACGTGCATTGCCATATAGATTAGATATCTTCGACGAAATTGACGAAAGTTGTCTATATACATAATTTATTAAACTACACGGCTACACTAAATGCATACCATCACTTATTCCCAATGGTATAGAATCCTACATTTTGCTGTCTACAGTTTGAATTCCACTTGCTAGGGCGGTGGGCGTATTACCGTCCACCAAGCGTATATCTCTAAAATCTCTAAAATAACACAGTTCCTAATACATACTTTAGTAAACTTCATCTAGACTTACAAACAAATGATCGTGTTCATCACAATATTTAGCTTGAATGAGAAGATACATCTGTACGTTTCCTCTTTACCTCTTTCAATTTTATCAGATTTGTAAACAAAGCTAAAATGAAAGATATGGATAATGCGTAAATGCCCTTTATCCATAACAAGCTAACCCATCCGCCTCGTTCGTTTGTCTACAGAGCAATGATAAGACGCTGCAAAAATACTCAAATAGGAGTTACGATACAGGCAAGCCCAGCATTATGTGCAATATATTGCCTTTGGTGCCCTGTATGTAGTCATTCGTGGTAATGTATCGAACCTTTAGTGGCGAACGGAACTCCAGGAGGCCCTTTGAATTCACACAGCGGGATGTATTAGTCTTATACTTTGCTGTCTGTCTGTCTACGCATAAACGTTTAGAAGAGAGGACTGGAAGGAAAAGAGCGCTATTAATGCTTTTAATCATTTATGTGAGGTGATTTTTACGACTGTTTGTTAGTTCACAAACGACATACAAAAAATATCGGTAAAAATGTTTGTAGAAGAAAACTCTGAAAAAAAAGGATTATATTTATTTAATGCAGTTAGAGGAATACATTTTAAACAGCACAAGAAATGATCATACATATTTTATTCCATGACTGCATTGGGTGACAGTGCATCAAGGAAAAGGTACCGTCTACCGTTCAAAGATCGCAAGTGCGTTCTCATGATTAAACAGACTGGGATTACTCAAGAAGTTTCGTACTAGTTGCACCCACTGCTAGCCAGATTATGCAATTTATTCTCTGCCAATCGTTGGCACCAATGTTTGAGTAGATTAAGTCGCTGTAGTTAGGACTCATATCCGACTTTTGTTACATAAAACAATTGCCGTTTTTGATAACGAACACTAACACACGAATAAATTTACCTTTTTAAAATAAAAAAATTGCGAGTCGAGCTGAGTAAAATTGAAAATTTTAATTGGAAATACGAAAAAACAAAAAGATTTTTTTTCTCGCTCACTGACTAGGTTACAAAAAAAAACAAAAATACGGTAGAAAAACTGTTTGATTAACCGTATGTAGAACGTAAGTGATATCGTAAATCCCCTATCCTAGAAGCTGTTGATATGATAATGTGAAAACTGAAATAAATATTTTCCCAAGCGTGCCTCAACAGTCAACGTCATAAATCTTCGATGTGATGAACAACCTATCTCATAATATTTCTATACGACAAAAAACAACATCATTAACTTTCGATGTGATAACGATTGATACGAAGTCAATATCAGCTGTCAAACAAAACGTCGATGATGAACTCAATGTTTAGTAGTAGACCTAGCCATTTGATTAAGTACATACAAAATTTCTACACTTCCCAAAGGTTGGCTGGTAGAGAATGCCTTGGGCATTAAGCCCGCCGTTGTACATGGTGCATGAAGTTTTAAAAGAAAATAAAATAAAAAATAAATAAATAGTTTTATAAATAAACGCTAGAGTGTATTTGGAGGTCTATTTTATTTAAGTAACCAATGCATATGATCACAGTAATTACGAACATAACGATTTTTCTTGCCTTTTGGTAGTACAAACCATATACATATTAAGATATAGAATCATAGTATACTCCCTGCCCTGCCATGGTTCGCTGTGGCACATTGTGGATTCAAAGAATAGATAAAAATTAAAACCATTTTTGAAGGATGTTGTATATAAAAGAAATACTCTCTCGGGAATACTGTATTCTGCAAATAACTAAAATAATAAACACGCTATGGTCGATATTCATAATATATATACAGTATACAGATGCCGTGAGTCGTTTTTTGCACACATGTAGGTATGCAATGCAATACAAAGATTGGCCCAACATTACCTAGATATCCCATCAATAAGGCCACTGTGCGCTATGATTTCCAACATGGCAACATTGGTCAAATGTAGTAATACCAGCTGATCTGTTAATCAAACACTTTATACAGTTGAGATAAAATACTACACTGGTTTTACACAACAATTTAAACTTTATATTGCAAGCAATAAAGGCGTTGGAAAGTAGTATTAAATTTATTTAATCCAAAATGACGTAATACAAAAGTTCATAGAGTTCAAGGGTCATTATAAATAACCACGTGAGAACGAGGCTCGTTAAATAGGCGTCTTGTTAAGAAATCTAATAATTGATCGTGTTATCCAATCAAATTGACGAGTATACGAACTTGTTGCACCTGTAATTATTACCTCATAACATTTTTATATGCACTTTTCGCAATTCATGTGGAGATATGGCTGATACTGACGATTAAAACTAGAGCGTAGACTTTGATTAAGTGCTTTCATTATTCCTGGGTTTGACGTAATAATTTTGTAGTAAACACTAGGTAAATAATTACCTGTCGTCAAACCCAGTTGGTAGATGATTAAGAAATCATATTGTATTGGCTTATATTAAAGTGTAATTGATTTTGATAATAGCAATACTTCCGTATGCAATTATAAGGAAGATTTTTGCTAAGCGAATTTATCAAGAAACCACCTAAGCCCCGCGGTGCTATCCGCGGTACAACTGCAACTGCGGTTAGGGCCTCGGGGCTAAGCTAGACCAATAAAGCTACCTGTCAGTGAAAGTCCTGTCAAAATCGGTCCAGTCTTTTCAGAGATTAGCGAGAATAAACAGACGGACAAAAATTTTAAAAATGTTACCTTGGTATATGTACCGTGTACATAGGGGTTCTTAAAGGGGGATTATTTTAATATTACAAACAGACACTGCAATGTATAGATTCTCCACCACAATAACTTTACACTTTTTAATGAATATGAGTGTCGGCACAAAAATATGTTTTATAAGTTACAGGGTTACCACGTAGGTATACACCGTATTGCAATGATCAGATAATGCGAATACATAAGCACGCGTAATTTAGTTAGTAGCATTGCAGTAAACAGGTAGCCAAACCCAGTCGTGTAACAAAGCATAATAGGCAACTTGAGTACAGAAAATTGACAAATGACAAAATACCTCGATGAATGTGTGCTTTTACTTTCTACCAGCGTAGTAAAAGCGTGACTGATGATGATAGTCGAAGATAAAAACGCTGTACATAGAATTAATAGTAACAAATGTAGGGTACTAGGATCGAATATTTCTAAAAGTATTTAAAATATATATATGGAATGGTGATCATTCTATTCATAACAGAGTGTGGTTATCACATATCCCAATTATTCTACGATGTGTCTCAATAGTTAACCCGCGATTCAAAAACAGGAGTGTTATAAGTTTGACGTCGATATCTGTGTGTGTGGCATGGTAGCTCTCAAACGGATAGACCGATTTCGAAGCGGTTTTTTTCATTTGAAAGCCATTTTCCTTGCGGTTGTTCATATTGGTAAATATCGTTCGAGCAGAATAAGAGTAATAGCTTTTTTTCAAAATGATGTAAGGCATTTTTGGTGTATGATTACTCGATGAAGTGCTTGGGTAGGGGGCTTTTAAAAATTTTAATTTTAGTTTGTCTCTAACTGTGTTTTCGTATACTAAACTGACTTAGTACCAATTAATCAAGTACATATTGGAAAAAAAGTTAAACTTCTGCGCTATAGCATTTCTCGGTATAATGATATATTTTAACAATAATATGTACAAGGCTTGTTGTCCACAATGCTAAGGCATTATTCAATAATAGGACAGTTTTAAGTGAAGGAATTGTGTCTCATATTTCTCATTAATCTATCATTTAATTTTATTATAAAATATATAATAATTCTTTCAAAAAGGTAGATTGGAATATCAACCTCATGATTATAAGGTACCTATAATAGTTGAATATTCTAAAATAACAACTTCAAAGACTTATCTTACTACAGGACAAGCTATTTGTTTCCATCTAACTGAATCACATAACCATTTATTTATTTGATTAATAATGCTTTCAAGCTGTCTGAAGTTTTAGTTTAGCGAAATAATGTTTCTTTATCATAGAAAATGCACGCAGACAGCGTACAGTATTCCTTCGTTTATCTATAACGATTGTTCTGTAATGGAAGGACTGTCTCTGCCTGATTCACGCCAATATGCCGCCAGCTCCGATCCCAGTAATCGATAAGAATCGATCTCACTATTGCGATATACCGCAGCTGAATAAAAAACTAGTAACTCATCTACTCAGTTAAAATTAATCCTCTAAGGTTAAAAAAGAAATAGATATTCGCTTTTTTATGGGCATAGGGGGCAAACGAGTAGACGCATCGCTTGATGGTAAGCGATTACCACCGCCCATGGGCACCCGCAACAGAAGAGGCGTTACAAGTGCGTTGCCAGCCTTTGGGGAATGAAGAGGGGGATGATGGGAGTGTTTGAGGTATGGGCTTTGATGGATTGTCAACTAAAAAGAATTTTTATAATAGTTTTATTGACGCGTTTCCTAGTAATGGAACAAATAGTGGCATATTTAAATTTATGAAGTCTGTTAACAGATAATACTAATAAGGCTACTATAAATATAGTATTATTTTTACGCATACGTAAATGCGTAGTAGATTAAGATATAAATAAATTACTTTATTGACAGATAATTATCATCCTCGTTTATGCTGACGTTACACGTTAATAAAATAATTTAAGCACACTTTTATGTTTTATTTCCTGTACTACTTACATATTACTTATTTAGCATAGATACCAAATTTAAAGTGGATTTTCAACTATCAAATGCTCACTATATGAAATTAAACTCTATTCTTGACTTTTTTAAATAAAAAAATTTAAATAAACAATGCAAAAATTTGTGGAGTAATTATATCACGGAAGTTATTGACGAGTTGTTTGTATGACTCCTTCGTTAACTTGAAAAAACATACATCAAATAAAAGAGAAATACGAAGTTCGACTAATGTAAGTTACTTATTATTAACTTACAGTAACATATAAAACATTTATCCACGTTCTCTTAATAACTGGCCTTAAAATTATTCAAAACAAATTCGACTCAATAAAATTAATTGTCACAATAAAATAGGCAAATGTGTTTGTTACGCGGTGATAAAATAATGATTACCCAAATAACTTATCTAACCTTTATCGTTCTATTGTTTCAGGTACGTAGGTGATCGACTACTGCTTAATTCCTGTCGAGTTATCTATCACGGTACCACTATATGATACCTATTAATAAAATTAGTGAAAAACAGGTCCACACATCCTCGGTACTACCGTTCTTTTAGCAATTCATAGCCTAATGCTTAACAAACTTGTAGTCTAAAATGTTTCTATAGGCTTTTATTTTATTTAGTTTCACCTGTCCCGGTTTTTGTCTGTAATCTTGCATGTTAAATTTGATCCACTTCCTGATTTCCGTTTGAGCTGAAATTCGAAGTATCCCCTTAATTCTGATGACAATAGTAATAGTTTTCATTATCAGTATTATCATTAATCCAAAATGCCTTAAAGTTATGTTTTTATTAACGAATAATAAAAGCTTGTTTAAAAAACCCTCTTTAATTTAATCACTTGTTCATCACGTAAAGATTCACGCGTGGGTATCATAGACTATGGGAAACTATAAATACTATACGTACAGCACTACTTTTATAGAATGATTATTCGTTTTATTATAGACCTATTTTCACATCACTTACTTTAAAACCACCTACAGTTACTCTATAAAAGTAGTATACAAAGCACATTGAAAGATAACAAAGCGAGCCCAAGCAATACCGCCGAGCCATTGTAACACAGGTTATATTATCTAGACACCTAAACAATTTGTCGTCACAATTATGTTATCTAAAACATTTTGACACCCAATTTGTTCACGCTAGGGTTTGCGTGTGGGGAGCGAATGAATGAATGAAAACGAGTGCTTCCGTTGGGGTATTCACACTCTCACGTTCGTATTACGCGAATGAATTAAACCTACGGATGTTCTCACTCATTAGAAGAATTATTGGTGCTGTTTGCTGATATGATACTGTTAGTACAATTGGAGCAGTAGGTGATTTAAATATTGAATTTAATAGTTACTAAAAACATGTGTTTATATATGGTAACCGACTAAAATTCTGATAGCACGTTAAGTCGTTGACCCGGTTGTCATGAACATTTGAGCAATAGTTATTGGGCAGTCAGTTCGCCCTCAAGATTGCGGTCTACAGTCGGTCCGGGAAAAACTGATATGCTGATGAAACCGGTTGAACTAGTAGCTGTGATTAAATAATCTTGGGAATAATAAAGGATAGAAAGACGAACTAAAGCTAAACTGTGGCCAGTCGTCGGTCACATCGCTGGGCTTCTATCTGTCTCTCATCAATTTACCCCTATTTTTTCCCGTGCGGAAGTCTCCTCGGATACCACCTCCGACTCATGGCATGTCGGACTCGAACCGACTAAAACCGCACGCCATCGCGGGTACTAGGAGCCGGGGCACCAGGTGCACCCTAGGAAGGAAAATCATAGAACCCCGACGTACCACGGGCCACCTACGGTTACTAGTTGGCCCCCTCCTGTGTGGAAACCCCGATGTTTCCGCTGTTGTCCCAAAAGGTGAGGCGCGAGAGCTGCGAAACGCGCGCACCCCCACCCGAGCCTGCCTCTGCTAGGGCGTCAGATGACCACATCTGTCACCCCCAGGCTTGCGCTTATGGAGGACGGAGACCATTTTGTGGTCTATGGCGCCCGAGTCGTCTGCAGTACCTGGCCCGTTCCCGGGCCTGGCGGACCTGGAGAGTTCTAAACCTCTTTCGTTCCCGCTCCGCCGTGTCCTTGGCCAGCATAACTTGCTCGCAGAAAGAAACGCCGGAGTTCCACGCGCTACCGCTGCGCAATATGCCCGCAATCATGTTACCGAGCGAGAGAACCCCCACCCTTGCGCCACTGGTAAAGGCTTTCGCCTCCAGGTCCCATGGTGGAGTTCCGGCCAGGAGACTGGCCGCCTCAAAGGAGATCGTGCTGTACCCCCTTATGATCCTGATGGCCAGATGGTCGTCGCAATAGTGAGATATTGCTGGCCCTCAGGACCTTCGCTCATACCGGGAACCCATAAAGGGCCATGGACTGTACGACCCCCTCGTAGAGTCTCCTGCAGGAGTCATCGGGCTCTCTCATGTTTGGCAACAATCGTGCCAATGCACCCGCTGCACCAACCAACTTGGGGACCAGACTTCGGAAGTGATGTCCGAAGTCCCATCGGCCGTCGAGTACGAGCCCCAAATACCTAGTAGTAGGAGGAACTCCTCCTACTATGAGGCTCACTCCGTGATCTATTAACCCCTGTAAAGAATCCCTGCGAAGATACTTAGACATATTAAAACTGAAAATATATATATACTGTTTTATAACGAATGACAAAAATTTATTTTTAATTCAAACATAGTTTACCTAAAACCAATAACAGGGTACTCGTTATCAGTTGTCATTAGTTTTTCAGCATGTATCTGTAAATGAACCCTTAAAATGGAACTGTTGTGAACAAACTAATTTTAGTTTAAAATTAAATCGTGAACAGTTAGCCAACCAAAACTATTCTTTGCAAGCGGGTCAGGTGTTCTACCAATTTTGGCTTTGATATTTCACATTTAAAGAGCCCAGTAACAGTGGGCTTTTGTTCCCGCTTTTATGAAATGGAAAGTATCATGAGATGATGAGAATTAGCCGCTACTATTAATATTTCTTTGTTTTCGGTATTTAAAATTTCTATCATAAAGACCGCAGATTGCGATATACGGTACGGTAATTAGGTAAGATTTAAATTTGGAAAGTTTTCTTTTTATTTTTTCTTCATAACAATGGTGTCAAAATTAAAAATATATTTAAAACATATATTTTCAATTAGATTTTGTTGGAATATTAAGTATCCAATGGTTCATATAAGTATGACACCATGAAACGGACACAAAGAACGCTCAGACTCAGAATATCAATTTTTAGATTACACAAAGTTTTGTCCAATGTAGGATTTGAACCCGCTACACTCAGCGCAATAGAAAGCGACGGCGTGGCGACCGCCTAAACCTAAAAATTGTTTAGAACTTTTATGTATCTAATACATGAATTTGAGTGAGTAATACTTATTTAATTTCAAGTTTTTTTGTAATATTTTTGCAAATTACTAATAAACAGAATAACTGTGTTAATAATTGTAGTGTGGTGGCTTAATAATAAATGGGTGTAAGAAACTTATACCAGGAATAACATTTAAATTCAGGTTAGTTGCTTTAGAAAAAACAAAATAATAATTTAAAAAAGGTATTCGTTAATTAGTGCCTATGCCTATGATGATTGCCGAACAGCCAATTACATGTGATTTACAACGCAATATTAATACCGAAGTCGGTGTTATTTATAGTGGGTACAATAAACACATAAATCGACTAGGTGACAACACCATTAGCTGCAAGTCGCAAGTCCTCGCCACATGTCTTAGATTCAGATATGGCAAGACTTGCTTACAACTGCACGCACCCGTTGGGACCATATCTAAAGTAGTTCTGTTTTATAAATGTTTTTACTATTATTTCTTTTATTTATAAAGGTAGCAAATAAAATGTAAATGATGATCCACCAGTGACCGTGAGTGACGGTGACCAATCTAAAAAAATAACCACCCTAAAAATAAGTGTACTAATTTTCATGTTTTACTTTTTCACCGACTTTTGTAAGCGTTTTTTTGGTTTTTTATCTATATATATATATATTTAACGTATATTCTACAATAACTAGTATTTTTAAACGAGCCGTTATTGTATACATATAATCTGAATCTTGCACACGGCTTCAAGAATGTTCATGAAAAATAGCATTTCGAGGTCGATTTTAAAGTTTCGAGGTTCTAGTATAATCGATTTAAGTAGGGTGCCTTTTAAGCAAATTTATCGAAAAAATATCATCATCAACAACCCATAACGTCCCGCTGCTGGGCTAAGATCTCCTCTTAGGAGAGGGTTAAGGCCACACGTCCCCACGTCGGCCGATTGCGGGTTGGGGACTAGAAATGTTTTTAAGCCGCCGAAAGGTCTCCAACTAAGCTTCACGGCTGTTATCTTAAGATAAGTGACCTCCGAATCACGGAGATGCTCATACACATGGCTGGTGGCACTGGTGGTAACTTATCCGGATATACTAGTTGCTTACCCTCGGTGATAGTTTCTTATCACCGAGTGCAACTGGGCTACTGTAGCACTCGGATTACAAAAAAATTGCTCGGTTAGCCAAGAACTTTAAATAACAAGAAAACTTTGAAACAAAATTATCTGGCCAGCGTGGTAAAAGGAAATGCCAATGTCCTACAATGGGCTATTAAACGCTGTTCATGATGATCATACATAAAAAATTAAAAGTCCCATAAAAAACAAAGAAATATTAATTATGATACTGAGATCATCATGTATTATTTTTCGCCGTGTGTTTGGCGTATATGGGACGGTTGGACCGGAGTGATTCACCCGCCTCACAGAAAATCCGAGTAAGCATTCCCATGGTACAATTACTAAAGCCGAACTTGTACTAAAAAAGCTTCTACGAACTTGTATCCCTTACGTTTCTTGACAGAAGAAACATGAGAATATGGCCCAAAATCCAAATTTGCAATATCTATTTACATAATGTATAGCATAAATACGTCCGCAATCTTGGCGTATTTGTCATTTGGACGCGATCCAAGATGACTGGAATGGCTGTCGTATTTGCTAGTTTCTCTTTATGTTTGTCTTTTTATACTAAATGGACAATACCGAGGTGACGCTTTGATTAGAAAGGTTAATTATAGCCGTATTTATGGTGGTAAAGTAATCAAAACTCGGTTACTCGTAAGTCTTTAATGCCGATTTGTGTAGCAATGAATGAAGGTTTATTACGCTACTTACTCGGGAATAATTAAAATCGCACAAGTCATTACTTTAAAAATTCAATTAATTCGAATCAAATGAACTAAAAAGCACACACGGAAATCGAGAAAGATAAAATTAAACGTTAACTTTGACACCCACGACCGTCTGTTTTCCAACTTGGCACCTTGGGTAGGCTCTTAGATAGATTCGAACCCATGATCAGATAGAGAGAGAGAGAGAGAGAGCATAGCAGAGATCTCAAAGAAAATAGAAAATTAAAATAAATGCGTAGGTCAGACATTACTTATTTAATAATAATTAAATAATAAAATAATTGTTTAATCGAAGAGACATTGTGTTTTGCATAATCCGCTTTATAATATTAATATATAATGAGTTCAGTTCCGTGTGAACGTAAGCAGTCTCAGGCCAACTGGTTTGACTACCGGTTACCTCTGACTTTTCAGAGTTTATGTGCGTGTTAGAAATTAATTATTGTTCTTGTGAAGAGTTACACCGCTGGAAACCTGTGTCTCAGTTTTCCCATAATGTGTTCCTTTTTTCTTTTGAGTTTTTGCATAAAAAAATACAATTAAAATATATAATGGTATAATAATTTTTGGATAATGTGTAATTTAAAATTCTCGTTATGTGAATTATATATTGTTCTTAAGTAGATGGCTAAGTAAATTAGCAGTCAACGTTTGTAGTCGAACGACGGCACAGCGTTCGCGATACGATTGCCGTTATTGTTAAGAAAAAAGTTTTTATTAAAATTGCATATTTTGGTTTGGAGAAAAAATGTGTAGGCAGTTAATAGACTAAGTGTTAACGCCGACATTATTTCTTTAATTCTTGCTAAAACCTTCATAATTCACATGTAAGTACAAAACTATTAAGTTATTATAAGAATTCATATAAAGATACGAATGTGTTCCTTACACATTGTCTTTGATATTGTTAGCCACGTTTTATATTTTAAAGGTTTTTACTTACCCCTAATATTTAGACATGTTAGTTATAATTGAATACTACAAATTTATGTATCATAACTTGTGTTCGCAATAAACAACAAATAATGATTCTTATGGACAAAGCTACTTCAGATTATAATTTTCCGAATAACATAAATCTTGTAAATTCAAATATGTGCTATCTATATACGACAGTAAATGATATAATCTAATAATAACTTTATTTTTTTAATTAGTTTAATAGTATTTGAACTTATATAATTAAAAATCTGTGTCTTTAACTAAATGTATTTTCTAATTCTCTATATAAATATAATTTTTGATTTCTTAGAATGTTATTTTCCCTAGAATGTTATTTTCCCTAGAACCCCTCTAGCATTCAATTTATAATAGACTTTATTGTCCTGCACAAACAAGTAGATACGTTGTAATGTCATAAGAGAAATCAGAAAACATCACAAACGTACAGAAATTTCATTTTCCTTCTCGGAGACCTTCGAAGAAAAAAATTTAAAGATATGCGCATATCATTACCGTTAAATAATAACCGTTGCTGGCTTTCCATTCCATTCGAATAAAAACTTCATGTATTTTTATTAAACTAAAAAAGTATCTTTCTATTTAAGATATCTTGTAGTATGCACATAAAGATCATCTCTAAATTTGAAGTTAAGATATCCAATCCTTGATTTTTAAAAAAATGGGTAATATTGCGATATTTAGTGCGGTAGCCCCGTATTTACTTATTATTATACAATGGCAATACAAACCAGTGGAAACGATATTAAACATCCCAAACTTGAGTGACAGTCATGAGACATCCCAGGAAGTTACCGTAGTTAATGTAATTAAGCTAACTTAAATTGTTATAATATTAAATGTTATTTTTGAGAATAGTGTAAGAGAAAGTTATTTGTAACAATTTAGTTAATTGAGTGTAATGAAATAATTGGCGGTATCCGCTGCTCGTCATGTTTCGAGGTCAATTCTGTTGTGTCCGATGTTATCATGTTATCAGATAATTGAGTTGCTACTACACGAGTACTGTTGTTAAATTGATTGTGTATGATAAGCCTATATGACTAATTACTTAAATCAAAATTTCTATCAGAGTACCTATGCATCGAGTTTCAGTATATCAACATTTTCATCAAAGCCGAATCAAAGCCACCAAAACAAACAAACATAATTATTATAAATTGCGACACAATTTTTTTCAAAAAGTGGTAAAATCAACACTTTCTCAATTCCCCAAATAAACATTTAATTATTGAAGGTTTTACTTAAGTGACGAATAGCAGATGACGATTTAAATTAATAATATATTAGCCATTGTATATACTTACCCATATATTTTTAAACTCGCCAAGTTCAAAAGAACTTGCTTTTGATTAAATTTTTGTTATTCTCATAGGTACAGTTACTTATGTTGTCTATTAATACTAAGAAAAGGCTTTATTTCTGTGGTTGGCCAGTACAAAGCCATTACTCACTACACACAGAAGGCTATAACAATCGCAGCGCACCACAGAACCACAAGTATTGATTAGGCCCTAAGCTCACCCAATTTTCATTGTTACCGGCTTGTAATGGACCAATTAGATAGAAAGCTCCACAATATATCTAATTAGTTGTTATATTATAGGCTACCTGATAATTAAATAACTATTTTTATGGCTTTAGGGATGAAAACATTAAACTAAATAACAAACGTAATCACTATAAACCATCATTACAATTTCGTTTTAGTATCGAATATTACGCCAAATGTAGATGTAAAACGTACGCACCTCTGGCCTTTTGCATCAATTTCTTACAACTATTAACTATTAATTTATTATTTAACGGTGAAAGTAATAGTCGAAGGACAATAGCAGGAGTAGGAGTAGTTCTTCTCGTAGACCCTCTAGGGGTCTCAGAGTAACCTTTCCAGGTTTAAAACCTGACAATGTGGTCTCAGCGCCGCCTGCAACTACAGGTGCGTCACTGGGGTGGACCCAATGGGCCGATTAGTATTTCCGGGGTGTTAGTGGGATGAGTGTATCCAACGTGGTCGTGTCTTCGTGGGTAGGCCCCACAGGTTAAACGACCTGCTAGTAACGCCCAAGTCTAGTCCAGTATGGTGACCTGTGCTTGGCGAGGTCGAGCTCCTAGGGGTATGGACCCTGAGGAGCGCCCGTCAGCCAGCGCTAGGTCGGGAGTTGTGAATGATTTGAGAGGGGTTGCTAAAGAGACGAGGTCTCGTGGCAGGCCGACGTAGGAGTAATCAGAACAATGTAATGTAGGGAATAGTCGGTAATACACATGCTTTTATGACCAGTTTTCCATCTGTATAACCTCGACCTTCTTTGGAAATGAAATCGTTTTTAAACTAAACACAGTAAGAGATTAAATTGGCATTAGGAAAATTGAATATATTTTTACATTCTTGTCAATCTTCTTAATCAGAAATATTTGTAAGCTTATTGCGTCTGTTTTCTACAACAAGAGTTATATCCAACTAAGTCCAGAACACGTAATAAACCTTTACAGTAAGTCGTATTTCAATTCTACGTATAAACAACCTGTCAAAAGCGTAGTAATAAAATTTCTTTCACAAAAATAGTTGAATAACGACGACATATTACAAAGGCATCATGAACCTTACGCCATTCATACGTCTATTGAAAACTGGATCCTACACATAGCTTGCGACTTACTGATGAAAAGACAATAGAAATCAGTTATTGCGACACCCTCCCGTTGGTAATATTTCTACGCAACGTTTAACGAGCACATGCATGTGAAAAATATTTCCCAAGTACTGATATGTACTTTTAAAGATTTATTTATATTCTAATTTAAATTTATGCGTATCGTGATAAAATAAATGTATTTACAATTAATTTATTATTAAAAAAACTAATAGTGTTTTTATTATTATTATTATTTACAAAACACATTAATATGTAAGGTATTGTATAATACTGTACCTACTGTAAAGATGCACTGTATGTATCTGTTGATTATATGACATAGTAATGATCCTAGTCAAGAAAACGGGACAGCCTTGTAATTGGATGGTGATAGGAGTTGGGGTATGGGCCTCCGGTATCCTCACTCACTCGGTAAAATACAGCGCAAGGGCTGTTTCACACCGTTTTTTCGTGATGTCGTGGTATCACTCCAGTCGGGTCGACCAATACATGCCGAAGCGTTTTGATATTTAAACAGTTGGGTCAAAAGTCATGAATGATCACTCAGCGTCCTTAAATAGATAGATAGAAGATCTTTGATATTATCTCGCTCCCTTTGCTTACAATCGTATTTACACTTACTTTAAAAGTTGTAGAATATAAAATCCTTTACTAAAATTATACTTCATTCAAGCGTCAATCGTGAATCAAAATAAATGAGATATTATTGTAGTGTCATATGATGACAATGATACTGATAATGATGCATGTAGATTTCCATTGAAAAGTATAACAAGTATATAATGACTTAATTTTGCAAGCTATTCACAACTCAAATACGATTTGATCGTCTCCAGTCTTTCTCCACAGTCGACTGTGTCTGTACATTAATATCTACAGAGATGCGCCGTGCTGGTATTTCCAGTAGAGCGAGTACATGAATATTCAATAAAAGTTGAATTAAATCAATGCGGACAGTTTTATAGGCTACCCTATCAGGAAGTACTGCGTTCGGAGTCTGGTAAAGTATTGGTTTGGCTCGTTGGACTTTTAGTAGGCAGTTCTGTAGTCACAAACTAAATTGATATTATGAGTGACAATCTATTATTGTTAGGTATGATCTGAATAAAAAAGCACTTGTGACGTCTCTGGTGTTGCTGGTGTTCATGGGCGGCGGTAATAGCTTACTGTTAGGCGTTAAATAAGCTCGTTTGCCCCCTAATCTTTAAAAAAGACACCTAAACTGATTTGAAAGTTAGACAGACGTTAGACAGTTGAAATTTTCAGAGATGATGTACTTCTGTTGCTGCTATAATAGCAAATACTAAAAAACAGATTGAAATAATTTTTTAAGGGGGCTCCCATACAACAAACGTGATATTTTTCCTCGATATTGATAACGGCAACATTTAAACGCTTGAAATTTATAGTAAATGGTCCGGAACACTTCCTACGTTAATACTGGCTATATGTAATACTATATGTAAACAAAATTAAGCCTTTCAGTTTCGATATCTTTGTGTGGACGCTTACGTGTATTAAAATGAATTTTATATTAAAATAATTAAAAATATCAAAGAACTCCTCCTAAGTAAACATCTTTTGTAACGAGATAGCATTGTGACTGCACTGCCGCGAGAGATCTCGTTTGTCCAGAGATGCGCTCGCGCAGTTTAGCAGAACTGTCTTTGTCACGACGCTTCCTGGTGCACATTTGTTCCTCGTGCCTTTTATTTTGATCTTGCCTATCTCGTAGCTAAACTGGGACTATTTCTAAAGTACTTAGATATAATTTATGCGATATTAACGTCTTGTAGTTCAACAGTCACTTGAGTAATATTTTAGCTGACTCAGAACCTAATATTCCTACATTACATAATGTATTTGTAGTGAGCACTAAGAAAGTAATTTGGAAATGCCATCCCTAAGGGGGTAAAATAGGAGATGGAAATTTGAATAAAACTTTTATTACTATGATGGATTTGTTTAAAATTATATAAATATATAGTGGGATTATTGAAATATATCTACTTTTGCACGAGCGAAGCCACAAAGCTAATATACACATATACTAAAGGTAAACTTATATAAATTGTTAGTTTTGTTTTCATAAGACGTTGAATAAAGCTATAGATCAGATACAATATCAAACTCGTTTATTTGATGTTCTTTTCTCTATTAAGCATTGAAGTTTAAGACCTTCGAAAGGTTCTGTAGTAAATAATTCAGACCATAGTCGTAAAAAACACACGCCACAAAAAGGAAATGAAAAGTACATAAAATTTTCTGCTCTCTTAACGTTCTTAGTTCATCCACTGTAGACATGTAGGTAGTTATGCTAAGCTATTGACACAACAATAATAATTCAATTGTTTTCTTCTGAAACACAGGTCTTACTTAGATCAGGCAGATCACTAATTTAAATATTGCCCTTAGTTAATAATGAGTTCAACAATTGTAATTCCATGGTTAGAAATAATAAATACTTAGTTCTAATCGTATAAGCAAATAAGAATTAATATTTTGCTTATTTTAAGTTAAGTCTACTCTTAAGAAAAACACACTAATCTTGTACATTGAATACGGAATTAATTTTATTATTTATTTATTTATTCTATTTTTATAAATCCATTTTCTCTATCGATAAAAACAATTGGATTGATGAAAAACACTTCAGTATCTTTTTTCATCTATTTGTCAATGGATTTCTAGTACTTATTGAGTAACTGGTTATAAAAACATTTGAAAAGGTCTTCAACAAAAACAGGTATTATGAAAGTGTATGGTCTCAATCGTAATTTTACTGTACGGATGAATAGGAATGGACAAATGTCTAAATTATTCATACTTAATGTTATGAATTCAAAAGTAAGTCTGTCTGTCTATTACCCTTTTTTGGCTAAGTCACTCAACCAATTTGGATGAATTTCGATATATTATTTTGCCCTGGCGAAGGACATATGTAGACAGCATTTTGGCGCGATAACCGACACGTAGCAGGCGGAGCGATCAAAGCTCGTTTACAATAAAAATAATTAAAACATACTCGTTTTAAAAATATATTATGAGTATGACAAAGTTTGCCTATGAATGACGAATGTCTGCTAACAAACCTATCTTTCTAATATAGGCTTGTTAACAGTCATTCGTTAACATTGAATTGAACAGTTACATGCGAGTGTACACACAACAGACTTATATGCTAATATATAAACATTTCATTACAATGAATAATGAGAGATAAATAACAAAAAACAATACGTTTATATATAAATTGTTTATACACTACACTTCTAAATAATAAATTAAATGCTTATACCGGCCAAGTGCCTGCCAGATCACTCATATAACAGGGTTTCGTAGTCACCCATAATGACACTTGGGCAAAGTTCATCTCATGCACTATTATAATGATTTTTTGCAGATTATTGAGCTCGCCGTTTATAAGAGGAAGGTGGGGTCTACTTTTAAAAATGCGTTTTAAAGTAGAAATCAACTACGGAATCCTAACCGTTAAATATATCAGGTATAGGGGCTACTCTCTGGATTTACTGGATCGATTTTGAAAATTACTATACCAATAGAAGACCGCATTATATGTGAGTGTCATAGGCTATATTACTTTCATTTTCCAACTTATCTATTTATATATTAATCTATTATTTAAATAACATTTTAACATTATTTCAATTTAGGCATAAGTCTTTTTATGGAATAGGAAGCAAACGAGCAGACATATTGCCTGATGGTAAGCGATTACCGCCGCCCATGAACACCCGCAACAATAGAGTTGTCACAAGTGCACAAGTAACATGACCAGTAACAGAAATTTTGACTTTTTAAAAGCAATGAAATAACATACATTCAATTTGAAAATTCAAATTCAAAATCATTTATTCAATTAAGTAAGTAAGCAACCAAAGGTTGGCAATGCTCTTGTGATGCCTCTGATATTGCGCGTGTCCATGGTCAGCGGTAATCGCTTACCATCAGGCGATACACCGGTTTGCTACATATATATATATATATATATATACTTCGAGTAATTAAAATAAGATAAGAAAAAAATACGTAACCACAATCTCAATGTAAAAGCAACACATCCTAGATATTTAATTATATGTGCATAAATTAACATTCGATTCATCGTTAATTTTGCTTTAAGATTAGTTACGGATAATATGATCTGGTAGATGTCATAAAAGGCAGCGTTTCCCTTAAATGTATCCGTGAGAGTTTAAAGTTAAAGGAACATAATTATAAAAATAGTGAAATAATAGTGAAAACTGTGAAATCGAAAGAAAATATCCGCAACTAAATCTTCTAACACCAAAATAGTATTTAAAAAAATCCTTCAATTTGTAATGACACGTGTTCCTATCCTGGTATCTGTTTCCTAAGCTTTAAATTAGAAAGTTGGTGGTACTAGTACACTTCGGTTCGATTTAGCTAGGAATGAAGAACAAACAAATGAATGAAGGGAGCTTCACATCAGCAACCAGAACAAACAAATTAAACTCGCTTTTATTTCTAATTTTACACAGCCTATCCAATCAAATACTCATCGATGCACTAACCAAAAGTTTTAAAAAACAAAACATCCACTTAATAATCCAGTTATTGATCTTTGGAATGAATGTAGTTTCCCGCGAGGAAAATTTTCTTATGGTTATTAATTTAGCCTGTAGCCTGTTCTTGTACCAGCACACATGCAGCACGGGAACCATTAGTCGCATTCAGAGTAATTTATTATTAACATTCGCATTCGCCCATCCAGCATTGGCGTACATTTGTCAAACTTACTCGTAGAGACCACTTAATCACTAATCACTGCTTATGCCCTATTATGTTGTAAGGATAACCGCCTTTCTGTATTTATTACCTTCTGGAGTTTCAAAGCTTGAGTTATGTTTTATATTTAAAAGTACCTAAAATATTCCAAGGCATTTTTGTTTGAAAACTATTTCCGCACCAAAAAGGTGTTTTATAAGATAGCGAATAAATAAATGAATAAAAAATAAAGAATTTAGTCTTTAGCTAATCGATATCGCACTCCTCCTTTCATTACCCTTAATTTATTCAAATCAAAATTCCTGTAATGTATTTGGGAATTCTTAACTGATAAAAAGCAGTATGCGATACACGCTGTGTACGAGATTTTCCATTCAAATTGTGTTTTCGTATAATCAACCTAGCATTCATACCCGTTATTCTACTCACATCACCGTAAATATATGTACAACGGTATGTTCTAAAGTCATGTGATTTCGTCACATATCTTAATACCTTGGTTAAAAATTCATATCAAGGTACATAGCCCCTCAAATTATTTTCATGAAGGTGACTCTACCAAGTACTCAGCGTAGATTGAATTTTCTAATAACATCTTTACTTCTATCCTCTTTAGAAGGTACTACATCGAGAGGCAGCAATTGTGCGATCTAGCATCGACGTGTGCTTAGAGTGGCCGGCTATATTATAATAGCTTACCCCGAGGTGCGGACGCTGAATGTCCATCTCTGCAATCTTAGCGCAGATCTGACATGCGCGCGTGACACTCAAATACACAGATCTTGAGAAACTAGAAATGACCGCAGATAAAGGAATCACTTTTTTGATGTGCCTTGTATCTTAACGATTTTGAATATACACATGAATTACCTTAGAGTTATATCTCTTTTAATCTCTTTGTACTTATCTTACATAAATATTAATGTCTCAATACAAAACATAGTATGACTTCATTGCTTGTCCGGCTCTGTAGAATAACTCATTATACCTGACATCATTTCTCACGTGTCCCGCGTTTAATTAACATATACAGTGTACAAATGTTTAACTGTCAAGGTAAAATTCAAACCACATTATTATTCAAATTAAACTGCAAGTTATTCAATCAATTACGGTTTGTCTGTTAGAGATGGTTTCAATTCAATCTTCACTAATATTATAAATTCGAAAGTAACTCTGTCTGTCTGTTTGTCTGTCACCCTGTTACAGCTAAACCACTGCATTGATTTCAATGAAATTTGGCTTGGAGAAACTCTGATTCCTTAGGGAGATTAGGCTTCTTTTAATCACATTAATCGATACAGATACCTGCAATACATTGCAATAAAAATGATATCACAATTACACAACAAGGTAAATAGTACAGCTTTTTACCTGCGGATTTTCTCATGCTAAACTGAATTCGGGTAGCCCGTGTGATTTACTGGGTACTTCATCTATAAGGATAAATTAAGTACCATAACATATGTATATTCCATTCTGGACTCTCGACGAAGACAAAAATGTCATCAAAATTGGTTGGCAGTTATATTCCTTAAAAACAAGTAGTTTTTAAAAGGATGGTACCGTTTTTTTTGCTTGATTGAAGTACATGTAACATTATATCATTTAAGAAAGGTCATACATTGTCCCTTAGGGCATACAAATACATAAAGTAACATTTCACGTCCGTTAATAATGCCCATGACAGCATATTCTTATTTTACTGCCGTGAGATCGTGCTCAGTGAGCTATTTTAAAAGTATCCACATCCTATCCTTTTTAGGTTACCTATACACCAGCTTTATTTTGAATGTAAGTACTAACAGTTCGACAAGTATTTATCTAAATACGATCCTAAAACAGCACAGAGAGCTTCAGTATAACCCAACAAAAACAGATAAAAGACGTTAAGACTCGGTCTGTAACACCAGGCAAACAAGACATGCTTGCGTATACAGATTTTATTTATTTTTAGATCAGTTTTATATAATAAAGTAAATAAATCAATGAAGATATATAAAGTGTTAATAATACATCATGTAAAAAAGGGTATCAGAATATTTAGGTGCATTAAACTATTTAGACACTGCTAACATCTTGGTAAAAAGAAAAAAAGTGATTTTTTCAAAGTACGAAAGTTATTATAGAACAGTAATTGCCTGAAACACAGGTGTTGCCTTGATCAGGTACATCACTAAATTAGAATATTTACCTTATCTAACAATGAGATATCTAAGAATTGTAATTTTTGGTAAGATATAACTAAAACTGGATTCTAATTGTATTATTTTTTGAGAATTTACAGTTTGTTTATTATATGTTAAGTAACGAAACACTCAAATCTTGTGCATTGAATATGGAATAATTCTTTTTTTATTTTTTTTTATATTTATTTTAATTTAACACCATAAATCTCAATTCTGAATAATTGTATTATTTAGTTCAAATAAAATGGAACACCCCTACACAGAGACGCATCAAGTTATTCTCTATGCATCAATTGTTCGTGAATCCTGACCGCTGGTCCCCAGGGCCCGATTATCGTTTATTACCCATGCATCATACCATTACTGTCCCGTGCCGATGCGCCATGAATTATTCTTTTAGGGCCAATTTACGTTCCCACAGCTGTAATTGATAGTTGCATTTTTCTATTTGCATTTTTTGCTTTCGACCGGTTGAATAGCAAATTACGGTTTGAAGTATGAATTATTAGAATAAACAATCTCTTGAACCTTATACAAATGTGGCGACTTCAACATACAGCGCAACTAAAAAGACACAACAGCGCCATCTGCCGTATATACACCAAACGACAGAGTAACGTACTATATGAAGCAATCCTGTATCGCGCAATAGAAGTTCTCGCGCCGATTAACATGTATAACAACATCCTAAAATAAACCGTTCGTGCAATGGCCTGCCAGGCATGGTCACCTCGCCTGGTCGTAAAATCCTTCATTTGTGTTTGAGGGACAAGACTTTTTTTATATATATATATATATTTAACCTGCCAAAATGACTCTGCCCTGCCTGATGGAAAGCATGAGCAGAACCCAAGAGTGGTGGTCACCATCCTCAATGCGAAAAAGAACAATGCAGCATGGTGACCCACACTATGGCGGTCTGGTGAGATGCTTTTTCACGCCCCGCTTAAAGGACCCGGGATCATAGTGGGAAGGAAACACGTGCGCTGGTAGTGAGTTCCAGGTTTTGACCGCTCGGCACAGGAAGGAATTACCGAAGCGATGAGTACGAGAATGTATGTCTTCCACTTTAAAGCGGTGACTTCTAAGGCCGGCACGTGTTCTTCTGTAGAGGAAGGGAGAAGGGGGGATCAATTGGAAGAGCTCTTCAAAACACTCACCATGGTAAAGGCGATAGAGGACTGCCAAGGAGGCGATATCTCTACGCAACTGTAGAGGCTCAAGGGTCTCGGTGGCTTCGGGACTATCGATAATACGGATTGCTCGCCGCTGCAACCGGTCAAGAGCGTCAAACAGGTACTGTGCGGCACCATCGCAAAGGTGAGAACAGTACTCCACGCACGAGCGAACCTGGGTCTTGTAAAGAAGACACAGATGCCCGGGCGAGAAGAACCGTCTCACCCTGTTTAACACACCTAGCTTCCGTGAGGTCGCTTTAGTGATACTCTCAACGTATATGATCGAATTTCTCCATACTAAGAGACCGTGATACTCTCTTATTTCGTAAAACATTAAAAAATATATATTGAATGACCTACGTCCAATCTAATACACGACCCATAAGCACAAACTTTGATTACATTTACGTTGAATTGATAATAGAATGCCATACTTAATAATAGAAATCTTACAAAAACACCATTGAATGTTATTTAATAAATCATAGCTTTTTGAAATATCACGCTTTCTGATTCTATGGGGGTCGACCATGGCCCTCAAGTATCGAAGTATCGATAGTTAAACTTTCAATTCAACGAACTATAATCTACACACAGCTTTGCGCTTCATTCAATACACAAGAACGTACAATGGAACCCTAATTACTCTCCTATAAAAGTACAGTTATTATTTATCTAAGTCTTTTACATAGTTATATAATTCTACATATGTTTCGAATTTACAAATACGAAGATATGAGTTCACATCAACTGAAGCAAATTCTTTTCTAAACATTCTTGTGATCCTACATATACTTAGATTTTAATCGGTTTTATGTCCAATGGATTTAGTCCATGCCTGTGTCGGACCGGTTTCTTTGCCATTCTCGATATCTTGCCCAATGTGCAACGCGTTTGTAAGGTGTCGAATTGTGCACAGCCAACACATCAGTCATTAGAGAAATAATTTTGTTATGCAAGACCACACGCAGTGGTTTAGTCTATAAAAAGTCTATAAAATAAACGTTTAATTTTAAAATGCTATAACAAAACCATGTTAATTCTCGTTAGTTGACTATAATCGACTAAAAACGTTTTATTACCCGACTGCGAAAGAAGGAGGGTTATGTTTTTCGAGTGTATGCATATATGTGTGTATTTAATATTTCTTTAACAAGCTCTAGAGCCTAAACGGCTTGTCGTATTTTTATGGGAGTCTTATGGGACTGGAATAGATGCGTTTTAGTCGTGAAAATGAAACTGGGTAAAACAAAGGGAAAGAAAAATTATACGCAATTGGGTTTTTTAAAATAATCATTGCGTGTTAAAAATCACCACTTCAATCTACACTACGAGCGCGATGCTTTGTACCATTTTTGTACCTTGAAAGTACTTGTATAGACCGCAGTCCTGCCGTATATGTCTTGAATCTAATTATTATGTAATGTTTAAGACACATAAACGACACGATAAATTATAAATAGAACTTACAGTATCTTTTGTCTATTTCTCGTTTTACTACCTATTTAACTTAAATTAGTAATCATGTAAAGTTATTAAAAACCAATCTACTCATTTACTCTTGTCTAAAATTATGGGCAATCCCATAGAAAAGTACATAACCGAAAGAGGCATCGTACCGTAAAACTTATTATCTTGATGAACTCCCATTTTACACATCGGATATTAAAGTAACATTTAAGTTACATCAAGTAATATTAATTATGTTCTGTCTGAACCCACATACGACAAAGGCGCTTTAGCGAAGAACGAACCTTTTGCTTGTAACACGAAGTGAGTGAAATTTCAATTAAACATTTCAACAATACTCTATAAAGGGTTTCAATTAATTATAATATCAGTTGAATACCCATTTTCATGAACATAATTATTTTAAGTTACTATTAATAGGCATAGTTACAAACAAACGTCGATGAGTTTAGAGAGTTTAAAAAACACCTTACGATATATACTTCGTATATATCGTAAGGTGTTTTTTTAAAGGCAACTCCCTCATTAGGAATTTATATCCTATATCGCGGGAAACTTTACAAACATACATGAAAAAGTCACAAAGCACACCCAAACTCAGAACAATAATTGGTGGAACAAACAATTTGTTGTTCTGTATAGAATTTGAACTCCAACAGTAGAAAGAGTCTGGCGCAGTAGAAGTAGTGAGACCGCTTAAGCCTCTTTTTTTTACTTGTGGAAACTCCTTCGGGCCTTCATCCCACCGGGGTTTGCGCCGGGGCGGTGTGTCGGAATCGAACCGTCTAAAACCGTGTGGTTTTAGACGGTTGTGGTGTGCCACTCTACGCCTGAGACGGGAAAGATCCGGGAACCGCTTTCTTACGCCATCCGGACCCCTCCCAGAACCGCTTAAGCCACTAGGCCAACAGTGCAATCCAATTGATAAGGGTGTTATAGAATCCAAAAGGCAGAGCAACAGATTTGCTGGTCTACTTGGTTCTAATGTATCAATAGATTCTTAATAATGTCAACGTGACATAAGCTACTTATATTCTAAAAAAAAGGTTTTTCGTAGTCGGGTTACAGTTTTTAAATTTTTTATAGATTTTTTAAACACATTAAAAAATAAATCATTCAGTGTTGCTGCTCAAACCTGCTAAACAGTTCTATGTTAATATTTTTCAAGTTAACTTTAACTCCCATTCCTAAATATCCAGATTTCCTATGTTAAGACTATTGACAATCCTTGTTTATATTTAAGGCTCAAAATCCTATCAATATACATTATGTAGCGTATCCGGTATGTTCTTTGAGGCGCAAGTGAACTCTTTTCAAGCCATCTGTAGAAACCACATAGCTCAATTCATGTCCAAAATTGACCGCTGTAAGAATGCCATCATTAGAAGTCTGTCAAATAGAAATATTACGTCTTTTATGTACAAGCACTGGCCTGTACAAAACAGCAGCCTGATTTTTTTATTAATTTTTTTATCTTTTATCTGTGTATATTATATTTATTTGTAATACACGGTGTTATATGGTATGTATGCTTTTCTTTTTGTTTGTTTTATTTATATTTTTTGTTCCCTATCTCATTACATAATTTAGCTATGAAGCTTCTACTGTAAATAAAGTATTGTTATTATAAAATACATATAGATTTAAATAATATAAATAATCCCTGTTCTCGTATCACAAATCGTTGGTCTTGCCTTGATAACCTACAAGTAAACTTGAAGATATTGTTTATGAGACAGAAATGTACCTATTGGTGTGCATGACGTAGAAGATAATTTATAGCTTCACAAATAAACGAAACCCAATTTACGGGCTAACAAAGCAAACAGAACAAAACTATTCAGACAAAGAACACTGACGAACTCAATTAATAATCCAACCAGATTTACTCGTTACCATTCATATTATAATGATAAAGTACTGAATGCTTTAATATCATTTTCTAAATTACCTCTTAAAAACTTAAATAGAAGCTTTGATAAAATATGAACAATGTTTTACAATATTTTCAAACTGGAAAGAAAATTAATTGCCTTTTTTATAAAGAATGGATTTTCAACACAATAGATATGTATCTCTTTGAGATTTTGCAGAAAACTTATTTTAGTTTTAAGTTGATATCATCTTGTTTGTCTTAAAAAATATTAGTTGCAATGAGCACTTTTTCACTTGCTTGTTATTTTAAAATGTATTGCATTGTATTACATATAATCGTATTAGTTGTTGCCTGCGGCTCCCCCGCGTGTATGTGGGTTTTAGCGGTAAATGGTAGGATATGTGTTATTCTGATGTATAAGCTATATTATTGTAGAGTTTCATGAAAATCTATTCAGTAGTCTTTACGTGAAAGAGTAACAAACGTCCATACTTACAGCTTTCGCGTTTATATTAGTAGGAATGTATGCGTACACTTTCGTGTCAATAAGTAAAGTGTAATATTAAACCAATAGTTTGGAAGAACGTTTACGGATATATTCTCTTTATGGGAGAGATTCTATACAAATAAAGAATTCTATAATCTCAACAGGAATATTATGAAAATTCTAATAATTTTTTCTTATCGCACATGTCCACAAAGTCACTCAAGACAGTTATTTTAGTATATTGCGTACAGCATAATTACAAAATAAGTAGTGTTCCTACACGTAAAACGTGTCTTGTCGTGTCTTTCATAATATTATGTATCTAGACAATAGGATATTGAATTTTCATAGACCTCGTCACATAGGCATTTTCATTCTCATTTATCCCATAATTAAAAATTTTATTCTAATGATTTGTTTAGAGAATAATAATTTTATAATAGAAAGGCATTACTCATTAAAATTTTTGCCATGTTTACTCATAAAACAGTTTTCGGTCCGACGGAATATGTTAGTTACCTATGTCGATATTATATCGCAAAATGTAGATATGCATTCTAGCCCCAAATTGTTATTGTACAATTATTCACATACGTACTAGCTAAAAATGACAATGCGGCATTTAGGAATGCAAAGTTATCTAATAGTATTTGGTGCTTAAAATACTACGATTCTATATTGTATTTTTGTCTATTATTATTTTTAAATCATAGGATTAAGGTAGATAAATCTAAAAGTATTTTATGACAAACACGAGGGAGAGCCACGCTTTGGCACGAATGGGAAGGCTCGACCACTGCCTCACAGAAAACCGGTATGAAACAGCGCTTGCGCTGTATTTCACCGAGTTAATAAGGATACCGAAGGCCCATACTTCTACCCCCTGGGGTGGGAAAGGGGAGGCCCATTTCCCAAGGGCCGACAACGCACTTCTGACGCCTATGAGTTGCGAGTGTCCATGGGCGGCGGTAATCGCTTACCATCAGGCGATATGTATGCTCGTTTGCTCTCGATTTCATAAAAAAACAAAAACCTCCTTCAATCAAAAACCAGTACAACACTAGTCAAACGCCGATCTGAATTTGGTTTATTTCAAGAATTTCGATTAAGAGATCGATGTCCATCGGAGGTATTTCTTCCAGCAACTAATTGAATATAACTGCACCTACAAACGACGCTGGAACAATTCCAGTAAACAATCAAGGTCGTGCAAATCGAATGTCACGATGGTTATCACACCGCGATGTTGAGTACCGTTATTGTTATTATTTGCTTGTGACTCTGACCTACAGGCAATTAGGGGTGCCAACATAAGAGAATGGACGAGTTTAGGGTTGTAGGATACTGAAGTTAAAATGCAAATTCCCAACAGTATTTTCGTTTGTAAATACTATTTTATCATAGTAAGCTATATAACATCTAGTGTTGTAAATATTATATACAATTAATTTCTATATTTACGGGTATAATAACAATAAAATCTCTGGCCTACAACCCGCTCAACTCGCTACGTGTGTGTATGTCGACTATCGCAGTTCATTCTTTGATATGATTTATTTATTTGTTAAAATAAGAAATGTTAAGTGAAGTTTATAACCTTCAAATCTAATAAGCCACTTTTAAGATTAGGGCGCACAAATACACAGTCAGACAATTAAACAAACAAAAATTCACAAAACAGTTGTTTTAAGGACTGTCTTCATGAACTTTTCTTCAATATATTTAATGTTGCTATGCTATATTATGCTATGGACTCTCTCTTAATAGTATATATACATTTATTCTTTGCATAAACAGGTCTTGCTTACATTCAGGCGTAGTACCAACAGCTTTTTCCCCATTCTTTCATTTTCCATTGAACAAACTTCGTCTTTATAGTGGTTTCCCATGCTGCCCATGCCTCTGCAAGACTTCAGAAACTCAAGCTTGAATATATGTTTTACTTGACTTCAATAGGTTTGCAAAAATTGAGTACGATTGGTCTTTTGTGACTACGAATCTAATGAAGTTAGAAAGATTATTGTGTTTATTCAAAACATGAACTAGACCCAAAATGCTATTTTACAATTCTTCACATATCTACTATGGCAATCCTAGGAATACCTAGTTATATACGAATATTTTGGTTCTTAAAATGCTACTATTCTATATGGTATTTTTGTCTAAGAATAAATTAAGCGTGATTGCCATTTGTATGTGCTTGCTATACTTTTGCTGTTAGCAGCAAATCTGTGGACCGGTTATTAAGAATAATTGTTTTAAACAATCATATCTTTATGTAGGTCATTAAAATCGCGCAATGTGAGGTCCGTTCCCACTAGGCCAGCGTTCAATACCTTCTTACGTACCATGAGGAAAGTTGTACACACATATTACATTTTACTATAGCTGATTCATTACACCACTTTCTCTATCTACACGGATGCTGTATCATACGCTTAGAAGTTTTCATTCGCATGTGATTAGAATAAATAACTTAATTGAACCGCTATTGTTCTCTATAGTTTTAGTTTGGATTTATTTGTTTAGAAAATTCATCAGAGATTGCATGTTACATTTTGTAGAATTTTTATGTAATCGTTATTTCTTGACGTAATAATGTAAGCTCTTGCCTGTATTAATGAATATCCGAAGGGTCTAGGTAGGGGCGTTTTAAACACCCACACGTGACCGCTATCATTTAATCCCACCCACATAATCCTAATCCCGTCAACTTTAAGAATTAAATGTAGCAAAGTTGAGAGTATATTGAAAAGAAAAAATTGAAAAAAAGCAAAGCAATAAGGGACATGCACAAAAGTTTTATTTGTCTAAAAATTTTTTCTAGATTCTTTATAGTCTTTACAATATACCTGTATTTTTTTATTTAGTGACTATTTTAATCAAGAAAATACTAAATAAAAGTCATAATGGGGGGAGGGAAATTCAACCATACAAAACGCGAAATGTGACGTGATAATCACTTCATCGAAATTCAAACTGTGTTAGTAGTGTTTGTGAAAAAAAATCCTTCTAACCTGCTTCTATGAGTTTTACAACAATTAAAACTATAAATGAGTATAAAATAACTGAAACACTGATTAGTAAACAAAAACGAAATAACAATGACGTCATTGACTGTGTCAAAACCGCGCACAAAATGGCGGCGTTTAAAAACTCAAATTTAGTCAACTTTAAATTTCATTTTGAAAATTAGTTTGACTTGATGACGTAAATGATCAGGTTAATAAATGAAAAAAAAACATGTATATTCCAAATGTTAGCAACGAAACCCCATACCTGTTAGTATAACTAAATATAACTTAATATACCTGTTGACAGGAATTTCGTATCCTGTAACTTATGTCTTATAACTATATAAAAGAAAATAACATGCAAACAAACTAATTTATTATAGTAAATGGCTTGAGTGTGTCGAGAGAGCTCGTTCATGTGACAAAACACGTCTATCAGCTGACCACTGATCCACTTAGCACGTGTTGAAGCCTCGTTTAGTACAAAATAAACATTAGCGGTAGGGATTTAGAATTATTTGTGTTTCAAATTGTCCATATGGCACATTATGGGAGTGATTACCGTCACCCTGTTTAAGTGCCATTAAGTGCCTCCCCTGGCTGCCCCCTCTCCCCTAATATCAGTTGTAATAGAGGTTTGATATTTTTGTAATTACGCTATCGATTTTTTTCTATAATAAAAATAATATAAACTAATTGAAAGTTGTCAACCGTTACATCTAAACAGATAATAACGGGTACAAATTTATTGTTAAACGTTTTTTGGAATCAAAAGCTTTATTATTAGTCTTGAAGAGACGGAGAGCAAGTTACTTGTGTAATAAATTCAAACGCGCGCGTTCGTCCGAGCGGTCTGTCAACTCGACGCAGACCGCACATCAATTACTGCGCGGCGCGAACCGCTATAAATTGATTGCTTCCCTCGCTAGTTCAAATGACCCCATTTGTGCCACCAAACTTTTATATACAGTGTCTTGTCACTCGTGGCTCACGATGGCACGTACTTAGTACGGACGTTTGACTGAACTTTCGGCCAAGAGGTTTCAGCGGTCGCCACACCGCGTTCTACTGCGCTAAGTGTTGTGGGTTCAAATCCTACATGGGACAACACTTTGTGTGAACCACAAATTGTTATTCTGAGTCTGGGTGTTATTTGTGTCCGTGTCATATATGTTTTTAAAGTGCCCACGCTACAGAGGATTTATTCCTAATGCGAGAGTCGTCTTTCAAAAAGAAAATTAAAAGAACTTTGCCTTTCGTACGTCAGTAGGATAACTCCTATTCACATAAACGGAAATACAAAGTTATTAATACACACATGTATCATACACATTAACACATTTAAACTTAAAATAATTACTTTAACTAAGAAATAATTAGAACTATGCATAATAAGAATAAAAAATATATTAAAAAGTAAAAATGGATATATGGATAAAGGAACATCATATACCTAAACTAAATGCTATGAAAATTACATAGTGAACTAAACCTCGGCAGACTCTATTCATTTCTAATAACTAGGGACCCGAATTTGTCAAACTTGAGCATTTTCAATAACAATTGTTACGCTTTTTAGGTTATTGTCAACTTTTAGTAAAACTGGTTTGTAATTACCGTAAGAGAGCTACGCTTCGGTATGAATGGGCCGGCTCCACCGGAGTGATATCACGGTCTCACAGAAAACCGGTGTGAAATAGCGCTTGCGCTGTATTTCACCGAGTGTGGATACTGGAGGCCCATACTCTAACCCCTCCCCCCATTCCCCTCCCCATCCCCCAAAAGCCAGTAACGTTCTTGTGTGTACCTGTGGTGTTGCAGGTGTCCATGGGCGGCGGTAATCGTTCACCACCAGGCGATATGTCTGCTCGTTTGCTCATTATAAAATAAAAAATACCTCAATACCAATTGGTTGTATCCCCAAGTCAATAAAATTTATATAAAACTATTTCTAAGAGTATAACCTTCAAACATCCCGACATTCAACGACATTCAGCCGCTCAGATAGGACATTGCGAACACACTATCTACGCCAGAAACTTATTCCAATCCCTACGTCAGTTCTTATACAGAATATAGTCGGCAGTATCTTCCTATACATCAATTATGATAATGTATTCTATCTCGACCTAAATGCAGTTCTGCTCAATAAGATTGACCGACTTCTCAATAACTGCATTCGTTACATTTTCAATACTCGTACGTACGACACTGTACTGTCCATCATGTTTTATTATGAAGTGCGCAATCTCTCCTGAGAGTATGATGTCCACCATCTACATGACACATGTAAGTCGAAATCCTGAAATTTTAACAAGTACATAAACACGCAGGAATATCTTCATAATCATATATATCTCTATATATGTAGATATTGTATCAATATAGTGTACTTATTGCGGTTACTTATAATATATTGTACAAAAAAATACTCCATCCATCTTTGTATATTATTTATTTATCTATATACATTATACAGCAAGTTAATTTATAAAAAAAAATATGAATATCATTCCCTTAACTATTTAATGTAGTGACAAGACATTTAGAGCATTGATTCAATTTCTTTTGTGCGTAAATTCCCTCGGATACCACGGACTGGTGATTATGTCGGTCTCGAACCGACTAAAAACCGCACACCGTGTCTGGTACTAGAAGCCGGGGAACCAATACACTCTTGAAAGGAAATCCCTGGAACCCACTAAACTTTAATTCACAAGTAATGGAATGAATGCCTATGTAGTATAAAATCCATATCATTTGATATCTCTTGGCCTCAATTTCTAAATTTAACTTCGAATAAAACTTCGTCTGAGTTCGATTGGCTGAATATGGGTTTTCTAAGATAACGGACAAAACTCCACTGAAAAAGAAAGATTACATTGTTTTTGTGTCGAACAACAGAAATCTTTAAACTACTATATAAACAAAATTCTATAAAAACAAAGCTGGAATTTTTGAGATCTAGTAAATATGTAGAGAAAAATCTAGACAATGAATATATTCTGGACTTACGTTTGAAACTGTATTCTGTAGAAATATGGACTCTGGAGCTCTCTATCGGAGTATGACTGCATTAATAAAGAATACATTTATTTATGCTTTGTGGGCCAACTCAACCAGAAAAGATCGCTCATAAGTCGAAAAACTTATTTTATTAGTGACTGCATTTCCTAAGCTGTTCGTCATTCATGAATGAATAGCTAATAAACAACAACAAAAAACGGAGGAGATTTCACTTAAAAAAAATAAAATGAAAGGATATGGACGAAAGTAAAACACCAGTTTTAATTTCAAATATATTAATATTTCCGCAATGAAATAAGGAATAACGTGAATGTTTAATGAATAAAAAGTCACACTTAAGTACTACTTTATTTATTTACATATAAAGTAATTACTGTTATATAAAACATTGGTAAGGTTTTATGTATGATGATATGCGGAAACTTCATTTATTAATTATATCTTTATTGTGTACATAAATTACAAAAAAAAGCAAAACAAAAGGTGAGTTATAGAATGCAAATATAACAATCTGGTGCCTTATCGCTCACGACGACCTCTTCCAGACAACCATGAAACTTATTTTCGGTATCCCAAAATTTTGGGTTGTTTACATACAAGTAACAACTCCTCTACATAAGTGGTTCCAAATATCAATTAAATATTCATGCACCAAAATAACACCTAACCACTTTCCCTATACACACATATATACACTTACACACACTCACATACATATACATATAGATACAACATATAAAGATTAAATCTAAGTACCTGGATGGCCAAGCCTTGATCGTTTTTTTAGGTAAATGTTGTAAAAATTAATTCTAGCTAGATCGATTTCTTACCTCCGAAACCCTCTGCATACTGAATTTGAATTGTTCATTGAAAGGCTTTAGATATACTGGTAACTCACAAACTTTTTATAACTAAGAAAAGTTTTTGTTTGTCAAGTCTGCCTCAGAAAAGTTGTTCCAAAGTCTTACAGCTGGCACAGTAAAAACTTGTCTGCAAACAGAGTTGAAAATTTCAGCATTTTCGGCATTAAATTCTCTAATGACCTCAGATTTTGCAGTCGTTCAGGTTTGTTTAATTGGTTTTCGGTGAGATCTAGACAGCTGACATCGGCAGATAGTTAAGTATGAGAAATAGAGATTGTGCGAAAGTAATTTTAGTGATACTGCTTAGAAAGTTCCGTAGCAGCGTAGTAGCGGCAAAATTCCCCAATCTAAAGACCAAAGGATATGTATCTATTCATATAGATCCCTAAGTTTTTAATTTTATCACCGGATTAAAAAACCGAACCATATTCCATACTCCAGTTGCATATTTACTGTATGTATCTGTTAATGACATCTACTGCTTGCGTTAAATTATTTTGAGTTGCTCGTGTGTAAATTTGGAGATTATCTGCATAAAGATGGCAGGAAGATACTAATTATTTAGTGATTGAGAGCCGCTTTAATGAGTATACGAAAATTTTTTAGAATTTTGCTATCCATCCAACAACCATTTTGGGTGTTAAATTGCGGAGCTAATGTTTTTCGCAGCACAGTGGCGCCTCCTACTGCGCTTTAATGAGTATACGGATTTTTTTTTACAATTTTGCTATCTGAACCGCAAGAAGGGTTAAACTTGATATGAAAAAATATAATGTTAAAAATTTCCAGTAACCATTTTCTTGTACATAAATTTATAAACATATATCAATAACATTTTCTCTCATCCATCTTTCATTACATACTTCAATTGATAGTTAATGCTTCATATCTCAAATATTTGTCGTCAATAAACATCAATACGTAGAAGTCACTCTGAGAATCGAGAACTGGTAAGAAGCAGTCAATCTACTGACCTACTAGTAACGATCTGTAGACAAGTCTATTGTATGGTAAAATGTGTTTTAATTGCCGTGTGTATGATAGGCAGGGTTGACACCTTCGGAATATAAAATGTTAAATTAGTTTGTTAATTCACAAGGTCAAAAAATTTAGCATCGACTGAGCTCAAATTTAGACTTGTTTACACACACAAGGTGCCACGTCGTAAATGATAGCGTACAGATAGTTAGATATATAAATAGTTGAACACTTGGTTCACATTTCTTTTAATAGCAATTTGCTTATATTGTAAAGTAATTATGTACGTAGTGTATAAGTGTTGATCCCTTTCACCTAATTTAAAAATAATAAGTGCAGTCAAGTTAATGAGAAAAAGTTGACTGGGTTATACACTTCTGAACTTTACTTTAAATAAGATTACACTTTGAAGTCGGTGTAATGCTTAGTGTTATTTTAAACTTAGTATATTTTTATGACATGTTTGCAACATTACTATGTAAATATGAGGTTTGCCAGCCCTAATTAAAGTAATACAGGAAGAAGTATTTTACACACAGTCAGTACTTACCTCACTCTAATATAATAATATTTGTGTTGTACAACTCTCAAAACAAAATTGTGTGAGCATTGTGATAATATATTACTACCTAAAGCTTGTTTTGTTGGTTGTATCTTGTTGTTATCGTGTTGTAGCGACAACAAGCGTAATCGGGAGCAGTACTACTGCTTTCCTCTGCACCATAGAATCATGACCTATGATTTTTTTGATTAAATGTACTGCATTTTATCATCAGCATAATTTACATCAGATTTTCAATAACTAGGTATATATTTTTTTACATCTAGACTCGTCTACTCGATCGACTCATCTTTTCCAGACTTTATTTGTGGCGTGTAACGACTTTACTTCTTCTATTCTCCTCTATAACTCGTTAGTTCACTGTTAACTCCCTTCGCAAACCTCTTTGCTCTTTCACGCAGTCCATCCAACTTCTTTTTAGTTGTCTTATAACCTTATATCTGTCAACTTCTATACTTAAAACAATCTTCACATTTTTTTAAATCTGAACTAGAAATTTATTTAGTTTATGGCTTAACGTAACAAATAGATAATTTAACAAAAAAAAAACCGACTCCAAGAACTGGATCAAATTGAAGTGGAACCGCACGGGAAGCACCAGCTTTTAAATAAAAAAAATATTATCGAAATCGGTTTAACACTGAAAGTATTACGGTAACAAACATAAAAAAATAAATAATTATTTAAAAAGTAAATCTCGATTGCATCAATATCTGCTACCTTTATGAAATTCATTAAGGAACTGCAAAGAAGAGTTTTTAAATATTTTTTTATTAACTTTTTTGTTTGTTTTGATATACGCAGTATCACTCTCACGTCTAAGACGAATCAAATAAGACCACTCACATAAAAATACAACAAGCCGCTCTAGGGCGTGCCAAAAAATATCCATACATAACACTCACACTCGAAAAACATAACCCTTCTTTCGCAGTCGGGTAAAAAAAGTCGAATTGAGAACGTCCTCCTTATTTGAAGTGCATTAGTTGAAGATCAAACCCTAAGCTAGCACGTTATTTCATGCATTTTTAATGCCACAACTAGTGTAACAAAGACCCCACTATCCACACTAGACAGACAGAGTTAGGCTCTTTAGAATGTATATTTATACATTCTAAAGTGCCTAACTCTGTCTGTCTGTTTATTATGTTATACCGCTATACCGCTACATCGATTTCAATAAACTTTGGCATGGAGATACTTTGATTCTTGATGTAGAACACTACTAGAATGTATACATATTACCAACATACACGCGGGCGGAGCCGCGAAAGGCTGGTCGTTCTATAATACAGAAAGATAGTAACTATAAACTGTGACTACACGGTTGGCCTAGTGATTTCAGCGGTCGCCACACCACTTCCTACTGCGCCAAGTGTTGTGGGTTCAAACCCTACATGGGACAACACTTTGTGTGATCCATAAATTGTTGTTCCGAGTCTGAGTGTACTTTGTGTCCGTTTCATATGTGTTTGTAAAGATCCCCGTGACGCAGGAATGTATATTCCTAATGCGGGAGTTATAACAAAAAAAAGCTGTTAAACCAGAATAGCGATAAACCAACCTCTTTACTCTTGATAAAAATTATGGACCATAAATAGATTACTCTTTCACGGTAATCTTTTGAGAATTTCTTATCTGGATTAACATTTATGTGGCTAAATGACAAAATTAGCCAATATTTAATGTGATTACTGGGCGCAGTCTGTTGACTTTTCATTAAGAAGTACAAAGATTACATCAACAGTTCTATTAATATGACGTCAACGATCAAACATCTCTAATCTACCATACTTAATCAGACTTATTTACGGTTTACATCATTATATTTATATTTTCACCCGACTGCGAAAGGAGGAGGGATATGTTTTTCGAGTGTATATATGTCCGTATATTTCTTTGGCACGCCCTAGAGCCTGAACGGCTCATCGTATTTTTATGCGAGTGACACTGTGTACATTTAAATTTAAAAAAATAATAATTATAAAAATCTTTAAAAAACTATAATTTAAGAAGATATAATTCAAGATGGCAGATATTGACGCAGTCGGGTTTATTTTTAAATAATTTTACTTGTTAAAATATTGGATTGACAGACTATATTCTTTTCGCTTGATTTCTGTCATGTCCTGTAGGAAACACCGGCCTTATGGTGGTGTGTGTCAATTGTCCAGCTCTTTTTATTACCACAATGCTGCTCGGTGGCGCAGTGGTAGCGTACGCGACTGCTTTCCATGAGGTCTCGGGTTCGAATCCTGGGTTGGAACAAATGTTTGTATGATCCTAAAAAATATTTATTTCGGAGTTTGGGTGTTTTCTATATATAGTATGTATGTATTAACAAAAAAAAAGTATTTTATGTATTCATATCAGTTGTCTAGTACCCATAATACAAGCTCTGCTTAGTTTGGGACTAGATGGCGTTGTGTGTTTAGATGTCCGAAATATTTATTTATTATATTTATTATTATTTGTCTCTGTGATGAGGAAATCACTGCTTTGAAATAACTTTCACGAACATGCTCGTGAACCTTCAATAAAGTCAAAAGCTAAAGCTATCTCAGGACAATTATTAATAGCATATATACGTCTTTCTCTTGTAATATCTCAAAAAAAACTGAAGCTACTCATAATTTACGACCCTTTCAAAAATGTTCTTTGGAATCAGTCGTCTAATAAGCCTTCTTAAATATTAAAATATCACACACAAGCTCTTTTAATCTTAAGATATTACCAGACTAGCGTGTAAGCCGAGCTGAAAACCGTGACATCACCGCTGTATATTTCCGATATTTCCATCGACTGAGCTAATATCCCCAGGATACCGGGTGTCTTGCAATATTACGGTAAGTATTGCCTCTTAACTCTCGAGCGAATAATCTCCTGACGTATTATAAGGGTACAATATTATTACGAAATAGGTTAGGATTTTCTTTAAAGTTTGTCGGAAACTTTATTTAAATACGATATATTGTTTTTATTTCCTCGAAACATAAGTGTGTGCAGTTTTCACCTGTAGGATATTTTAAGCAAAAACAAAGTGTTGATAGTGAGTATTGGTTATGTCTGACAAGTTAGTTTTCTATACGAAATACAAATCATATATGTAGATAATAAAACCTTCCAAATTTTACTTTGGAAGGTTTTATTATCTGAACAAAACTTACGCATTATCGTAAAGATACCGTTTGCGACTGCTAGTTAGGAATTATAGAGCGATACAGACAATTCAGGAAAGTTTTATTAAATCGAAGCTGCTTTCGTTTGAACAAAATGTTCTTCTTAGTCACAAACGACACTTTTCAATACTAAAGTGATATAACACCGTCTTCTTCTTTTGATGATATGGCAATCAGCCGGATCAGCTATTTCTGCCAATGTCAAGTATTTCAAGTCTTCAATTCTAAGTCTTCGAGTCTTCAAGTCTTCGTCGTGATGGAATTAATGATAAAAATTATAAAAAATGTGGATGACATGAAATGGGGACCGTCTTTCGCAAAAACAAAAAACGATCTCCATAAACACCGTCAAAAGCTTGGACTTTTGCCTTATTGTCACAGTATTGCTTAGCTATGAAAATAAAGTTTTCATACAAATGGTCACGTCCAAGTAAAATAAACTGAGGAAAACGTGTTACTTCATAGTTTGTACACGAACTGTCAGTGCTTGAACACTGAGTCACCTCACGTCATCGATATAATATTGGAATGAGGTTTGTACTCTGCGGATTCCCGGACCTCCTTTATTAGAACTAGTTACGCAAGACTTTAGTAATGTAACCTCTCATTTTACATTGCAGAAAAGGAAACCTTAGAATACTATCAATATATATATAGTAGCTTATATAAAAAGTACGTTGTTTTATTTTATAGTCAAGTAGCTAGAAATGTAGTGATAAGTTTCCTTGTGGAAATAAAACGACTATCGGGATATTTTATGGGTAAAAGTCTTTAAAAAGATTTAATTATTGTTTGACGACACTATCATACCGTTATAATATGTTTGTTTTACCTAATTAAATGACTAAATTAAATGGTTATTTCTTAGATAACTTTTTATGCTCGCTCACCGGGTGCATGAAAAATATATGAGGGATGAGATTGGATTTGGCGTAAAAATGATCACAGCACTTGTGTTATGAGTTAATGGGTCTACCTTTACGTCCATAGAACTGTAGTATACCTAAATAAAAAACGATATCAATAACAACGCCTCCCTACCACAGAAAAGAAAACTTTATTCTGTGCTCCTCACAGTCGTATTCGGCTAAATCGACTACTTCTTCACAGTTACAACGTGAATAATTAAAAGTTATTAAGAGTTAAAACATATGTAGTATATAACTGTTGAATTCATCGTGTACTAATTAAAGTTACGACACATGAATTTATCATAAAGTAAACCCAGGCAAACTCCACACACATTTCCCTTAGCGCACTTGTAAAACGTCTCCCATCTATCATTTCACAGGTTCTTGTTATAATTTCCTAAGTAAGCGCTACACACATCGTTTTACTTCCGCTATAACTTATCCTTGTAATGTTATATATGACATCACTTCAGCAATATATCAACCCAGTTAATATCCACTTCATTACACTCTATACAGGAGCATTAACATTGATTTAATCAAACACCGTTCTGAAGCGTGGCTCACCGTGGGAGAACCACGTTCGGCATGAACGGGCCGGCTCGACCGGAGTGATACCACGGCTTCACAGAAAACCGGTGTGTAATAGCGCTTGCGCTGTGTTTCACCGAATGAGGATACCGGAGGCCCATACCCAAACTCCTCCCCCTATCCCCCTCCCCATCTCCCAAAGTCCGGAAATGAACATGTGATGCCTCTGGTATTGCTATCAGGTGAGACGTCTGCTCGTTTGCCCCCTATCCATATAAAAAACATAAATAAAGTATTGGATCAACTAGTTTCATAACGGGATAGTCTTATCGCATTTGTAAACGCTTAACTAGGGGAATGGTGGGGGGTCAGATTGTAAATCCAGGAGACAATGTAGGCTAACTTCAGAATAGGGCTTCAGCAAGTTATCATATTTAACCATTAAACATAGCCTATATGTATGTGTATTTTCGAGTACCTAATCTATAAGTCTCTAAGCTACTACCTACCTAAAATTGATGAAATTTCACTGTTGACATTGCAATTAAACTAAATTAGTTGTCCTCGCAACCGAGCAAATGTCTATATATTTCAGTGGCAATAGCATTTTAAATACAATTGCAGATCATATTTTTTCCTCTAGAACGACCAATTCAAAGGACACTTGTAACCCTTGTTACTGGTGTCCATTGGGCGCTTGTAGTTAATAACCATCAGGAAACCCTTCTGTTCGTGTGCTCTCTTATATCATAAAAAAGATATACTTATTACGCCGAAAAATTTAAGATAGCAGTGTATCGCTGGGAAGAGTGTATAAAGATAAAAAAACTGAAGAGCATACTCCTTCTTAAAAGGCCGGCAACGCACTTGTGACGCCTCTGGTGTTGCGGGTGTCCATGGCCGGCGGTAATCGCTTATCATCAGGCGATACGTCTGCTCATATGCCACTTTTATCATAAAAAAAAGAAAAAACTTCATGTATCAGCGTTAGGTCGGAATCTTTTAAGACCACGCACACGTAAGTGGCCTGTCTTGTGACAATAATCATATCCACATACTATATTTGTACGTATCAATAGTCAGTGCAATTACCGAGGGTTCAGTAATGGAATCTTCAGTCTTAATCCTATGGCATTTATTTTCATCATAAAAATAATAACAATATACCTATAGGTGGGTATTCGGGTAAAACCGAAAAGCTGCTTGGAAAATATATCCGATTATATCGGGTTTTAAAATATTATGAGAGCAATATCAACTGAATTCAAAATAGGATCTGGCAATTAACGCAATGATACCCGGTCCCGTTCAAAGTGGTTATAGGTTAATTGATATGTTGTTTATTTTTAGGAATAAAGTGGACATTTCCACCGGTTTTGTTGAACTCACTGAAAATCCTTGTTAGAGAGAGTTTTTATTGTTTTGCTTTAGTTTTTCATAAATTCGTTTCTTTCAATGTAAATCCGTTGCCATGTGTACACGTAGAAAATTTGTAATAATTTCAATATCATTATTAATTTATTTAATACTAGCTTAGTACAAGTATAGCCCCGCGGTGTTACCCGCGGTACAAAGATATTGTGTAAAAAAACAAAAACAACAACCCATAATGTCCCACTGCTGGGCTCGGGTCTCCTCTCAGGAGAGGGTTAAGGCCAAGATATTGTGTGAATTGTATCTTTATAAATTGTAGCCTATGTGGTATTCTGATATTTTAGCTATATTATTGATAAGTTTTATTAAAATCCATTCAGTAGTTTTAGTAACAGAACCCATCGATACTTACAAACTTTCGCGTTTATATAGGATAGCTGAACCCCGCCACTTTGTCTGCGTCTCGTTTTTCTCGTAGCGTGATGTTACGTGAAAAAAAGAGATTACCTAATAACGGTTAAATGATTAGATAATAGACAACACTTGATAAAATTAACTAACGTATAAGTACCGTTATATTAAAAAGCATTAAAAATGTTTTCCCTGTTGATGCAGAAAATATCTATTATTGAATGTCGTTAAATAATTACCTATTGGGGTATTTATTTATCTCATCAACATCTTAGTATATCTAATTATATCGTATTTATCCACTACGCGATAATAAAATTAGGTGTAAGGGTTTTTACATATTTTACCTATGTCTCCTATCAAAGTTGACTTAAATGTACCCTACAATGCATATCTCATAAAGGTGACAACAGTGGAAGTGTGGGTGGGTACACTTTATTGTACTCTTGTCGTGAATAATATAACCATTTTGCTGGCATAATTGCAACAGCTAGACGTAAATGTGATCGTAAACTTAATATTCTTGCCACCTATTAATGTTACTGAACTAAAAGTTGTGCTGAATGATGAAATACTCTTAAAAGGATAGCCAGTCCCTTCCCAATTTGCATCTACACAAATTCGACTGGTCTAGGTCCTCACCATGTGTTATTTATTTAGTTATTTTCTACATTGTCTGACATTGTTGGGCAGTCTGCGGTTAACCATCGATGAGGCGGATAATGTTTTCCACTCAACCACTAAACAGGAACTCATCGTCAACGTAAAGCTCTAATTGACGAAAGAGTGATCTGCGGTATCGCTATATCATCGATCAATACAAGCATTAGAAATATGAGTTGACTTAAGAAATTAAATCTATTTTGAACATTATTTGGCGTCCACTGCAAACACAACTTTTTTAAATAAATCTCTAAAATAAATCTAACAAGACGTGAATCCGTCTCGAGTACCAATTATAATAAGAAGATATGTGAATAACGAAGTCACTAAAGTTTATCATGCACAGCCACTTCAAGGGTAACTAAGAAAATTTAATACTATATATTTATTATGTATTTAAACCGTCTTAATAGAATACTCTAAAATTACTATCTTATTAAAATGAACCTCTGGATTCAGAGGAAGTCTGACGAGCAAAAACAAATATTCTAAATGTGTTTTTGGTCCTTGTTCCAGGAACTGAAGGAGAGCTTCAACTATGGTTTGTTCTGCCCACCAGTCAACGGCAAGGCCGGGAAATTCCTGGACGAAGAACGACGACTCGGCGATTACCCGTTCAACGGACCTGTCGGCTATCTTGAGGTAACAAACGTATTAAAACAATCGTTTTTAGGAATTTAATAGATCTTAATATTGAAGTCAATCACCTGAGAAATTCATTATAAATCAATTAAGGTTAACATAATCAAAATAGTTTAGTTTTTAGTACCTGGACGTTATTTTTCCCCAAGTCCACACTCAAATTCAATAGATTTTCGAAATAAATATGTTATTAAGGATAAATCAATAATATTTTTCTGCAACTACAACTTTCTCATTGTTCTAAATAATGTTCTAAACTAAATAGTTTAAAGCATTGTTTAGTTGATATCGATTGTACATTTGGTTCCTTATATTCCATTATATAACATAGCAAAGTTACATATATGTACTTCTGAAGAAGTTATTGTAGAAACAGTTCAAAAGACAGTTTTGAATCCTCACCACAAATCCCTTTAATCAAATCCATATGTTTTCAATTTCCAGTTAAAATACAAACGGCGCGTCTACAAAATGCTGAAACTGGACGAAAAAACGCTAAAGGCCCTGCACTCGCGGGCCAACCTGAGGCGGTTCTTAGAGCACGTGACACATGCACAAATCGATAAGATCACTAAAGCGTGTGCCAAAGGACTTGATCCTAATTTCCATTGTCAGGAGACAGGCGGTAAGATACACTGATTATATTAGTTTATTTTCCACAATACTTCTTCTAATGTTAAGCAGAAGTTTCTATATATATATAAGCGAATGTATCAATAACCCTAAAAGTGGACAGAAAAGATGTTATAAATAATATTTTAACATAGATAATAACCATAATAATCGAATATTTAATAAATTCCTAATAAAAAGGATTATATTTTTATAAGTATTATATAAAACACTTCTTAACCTTCGTTTAACTAGCTAGTTACATTTTGTTTTGAAGATAAATTTAACTTTAAGGTCTTTTTACCTAGCATATTATTTGAGCATTAATTAATTACACTTACATTTATGATTAAAATAAATAATTAAAAGGCTCATAAATTACACTTAGTGGATCCGTGTTATTACGTTTTTAAAAACAAACATGTTCCGGTCATACACTGCTTAAGTATCGCGTAATTTTACTAAAAAATGTGTATATTTCACACCTCTGAGTACACTGTGTCTTTTACAATATTCGTAATGAGATATACCTACTATTCATTCGTTCATAAATGTTTCGAACATTCACCATGTTTGCCAATACTACTATCCGCTTCTGACATACGGCTCTAATTTACATACTGTTTCTTATCTGCCATTGTTCCATGTACTGAAGTAGTTCTAAGGGTATGTACAGACAGATATGTACAGTTAGGTGATACTAAGTGAAAGTTGCTCTACCCTAGAAGTATAGAACAACAAAATAATTTAATAACTTACTGTTTTGACATTGAAACAGCATATTTCCGCGCATTCTACTTACGTATATGACCGACAATCACAAAATTTCCTTAATCCGGCCCGTGTTTTTTTTTCAGTTTGGCCTTTTAAAAAACTGAAGTGCCTTTCAATTATAGTAACAATAAATAAAAAATACTCTAAACGCCAAAATTTCTTAATTTAAAATAGTAGCAGTGAAGTATATGATCAATAATTTAATTAAAAGGAAGTAAATGTGTTATTGTTTTATATTAGTATTTTTTCGTCAATAAACAAAACGAAAAAAGAATGTCGAAGATTTCTTAGAAGCGAAACATATAGTTTGTGTGTTATATTTATATCTATGGTGTTTACTACAATCCAAACTTTAGAAAGAAGGGCTTCAGACAAATATGAGTCATATACTGCTAATCTGCGATAAATTGCTTGGCGCTGAATTCAAACTAGATGCTTGTTTTCAAGACTGTCCCAAAAAAATTAATATCTCAATATTTACAATCATTTTTAAATGAATCAATACATATTAATCAATCAGTGTATGTGAGTAATGTTGTAGCTTAAAAGAACTTGATACTTTAAAATTGAAATTTACGATTAATCGTGAGGTGCCATTTTCAAAACTCTTTATACACGCTTCATTTACTGTAGCACAGAACAGCTAAACGTCTTTTAATGTATTTAATTTCAAGGTTCGAGAGTGTGAACCCGGCTTAGCATGGTAAGAAACCGTATCCACCGAGCCGTGGATAATCTGTGATAAACACCACTAAGACTTGCCGTGACTGAATTTATTTTTCCCTGTTCAACAATCAATATTCCGTTTGTAATTTGAATGTACCATTATTTGATTAAATTAAGTTTCATTGTTATTTAAATATTGAAACTACTTATATCTCTTGCTATTGTTAACAAGTTTTGTTAGAATTGAAAGAAAATGTCAGCTCTGCTTGGATATTTGTGTATATTCCACTGAATATTTATATTATTTTTACGTCATGTTCTTTTTTTAAATGTGTTTGAACTTTTTAACGTTTTAATTTCTTGACGATTCCAACCTCGCTTAGATTTCGCCTCGTTTCTTTGTCTTCTAAATGTTTATAATGATATATCATTTTAAATATTGAAATAAAGGAGGCTAACACTAACGCTTGTTGTTACTTAGATATATATTAAATTCCAGTTTTGGTAGTTAAATTAAAGTAGTAAATACTTCTCTCCAACCAATGAACCTCGTTGTTTGTAATTCGGTAACCAATTTATACTCAACGAATATTGATTGTTATTGATGAAATTTAATAACTTCAATGGACGTGCTCCAATAGGATGACAATACGTCTTGACATTACTAATAAAACTATTACCCCATTTAAATGAAATTTGAATACATTAGTTGCTATAACAAAACAATCCTAATATAGCAAATTTAACTGAATGAAATCCTTTAACATAGTAACAACAATATACTAATAACAAGTAACATCTTGAATTTTCCAGAAACACCTTTAACAATAGCATCTGGCCTAAAATCGCCTGGCAAAGTCCTGATTGCTCTGGTCAACGGTGGCGCCTTATTGGACTACAGGAACAAAGATGGCAGTACAGCTATGCACAGAGCTGTAGAAAAGAACTCTCTCGAATCCGTAAAAACCCTCCTGGAACTCGGAGGATCTCCTAACTACAAAGATGCGAAAGGCCTGACTCCATTGTATCTGTCTGTGACGAATAAAACAGATCCATTATTATGTGAGACGTTACTGCACGATCATGCGACGATTGGAGCTACTGATCTACAGGGATGGCAGGAAGTACACCAGGTATACTTACTGAATATATATTTCCAAAATGAATTATTTATCAAAAACTTTGCAAGCAAAGTTAAGGTTAACTACTTGTATACTAGGATTATGCTAGTCGGCCTGGATAGGCGCGGCTTTGATTGGAGTATACCTTGAAATCACATGGTTCTGGTGATCCCTAGAGTACGTTGATTGAAGTCTGACGACGGGGAAGTTTTTAATAGAATTAATTACATATTCCTAGCTTCTGTGTCGCTCTCACAGCGCACTTAAGAAACCGGAGGCCCGAAGCTCCTATAAACCCCTTCAACAAAAATCCTGGTTTGTACACGAGTCTACATGAATTTTTTTATATCAATTTCCAGGCATGTCGCAACGGCCTTGTTCAGCATCTTGACCACCTACTGTTCTATGGCGCGGACATGAACAGTCGCAATGCTTCTGGCAATACTCCACTGCACGTATGCGCTGTCAACGCACAAGACTCGTGTGCGAGGCAGCTACTCTTTAGGGGCTGTGATAAGGAAGCTTTAAATTTCGCCAACCAAACACCTTATCAGGTACACCTTTTAGTCCTATAATTTAATGTCTTATCTTAAATCAAAAATGCTTTTTTAATTGAATTATGATAGTAATTACAGTTGAAACCGGATATAACGACATCGCTTATAACGAAACATCGGTTAAAAAACCGAATGTCAAGGTCCCGGCCGAATCTCTGTATAAAGTGATAAGAACACATACCGCCTACACCGACATCGAATACAGCGACATATCGACATATGGAATTTTAACATTTTTGCTTAATTACAACATTAACATTTTTGCACAATGTAGCGTGGACATGGATGTAGTTAGCGGTTTCTTTCGGGGTTCAACCGCCAACAGCCCCTCCCCCCCCCCGAAATGTTTCTACACAAATTATATTTTTACACCTCTATGTTTTTATAATAATATTACGGATAAATGGAACTTAGTCATTTTTTATTTTGGAAAAACCCTCCGAATCTAGTCTAGTAAATCAGCTACCTTAATACCAAATCTTATTAAAAATTAGTATATCTTTTTTAGCATAAAGAAGTAACAAACATACAAAAACAGGTACTCGTAAACTTTCGCCTTTATAATATAAGTTTTATTCAACAGGTGGCAGTAATAGCAGGCAATTTAGAACTAGCGGAGGTGATAAAGAACTACAAAGCGGAGGAGATCGGTGAGTTAGACTTAACATCATTTAGTGCATGCCTTACTAGGCTTTATATAAAATACTATAATTACCATTTAAATATATATGTTTTAACGTTGATCCTTAAACAACGTATACATTCCATAATTTAATGACTTACTGAAAATATCTACAGCCCGAAAAATTCACCGCGTTTGATTTCGTTTTTAACCATCGCGGAAATAATGCCTTTCAGACTGTAAATATTATTTATTAATTTAAGGATCAACGTTATTAACCTAACCCCCTTTATTTTATGTGCGAATGCCTCTGTATTTTTATAACAGCCTTATTTTATATAAGTGTAACAGTACTATATATATTATGTAGTGTCTGTGTAAATACATAATGGCATGAGTCATCTGTTCTATCTACATATTTCTATTCCATTGCTTTATATCATAATGGTGATGGTTGTATATAAACGCTGATAAATATATATACAGGTAATATATAATAGTTCACTAACCATATATAATATAGGTATGATATAAAATTTATATTTTATATAATATTTTTATTTTATTATATAATTTCAGAATAACACTCGTATTAGTTATCGCACAATTTATTTTTGTGTTCGTCGGATATTTTTTATTTATTTTCCAATTTGGCATTCATTTGTCGCACGATTACTTTATTAGTTTGTTCGGTTGCTAAATAAAATATTTCAGTGCCATTTCGCGGACCTCCACGGTACAATCCAAAGCGACGGTCAGCGGCTTGGGGGGGATGGTGGACTGCAGGGGACAGATCTTCCCTGGCTTCTTCGACCCGAATACCTGCGGAACTTGACACTCTGCTGAGACGGCAACCTGGCCCTACAGCATCGCCCTGCAGCCTTGAGAGACCATTCTCGTCAGCGTCATCCAGCATTAGTGACGCGAGCCATCCGAGCCATGAGGACGATGCCAGTATTCTCACAGGTAAAACTCGAGGTTGTGGATATGGGAGTAGTGAAGCGCGGATACATCAACGTTGTGATATACGTTGATGTACTTACGCTCTAAATTACTTCCCGCCGCGGTCCTAGGTTACGTTACACGAGTCCCGGTCGCCGATCACGTGATACGCTCGTCATCCATGTGAACAACCATCACCATGCACAAACATCGCCCGTCCACGAATGCATGTTTTATGTGCCTTAATGTTCATGTAGTTACCCATCGAGCCGCTTCTTCGCTTTCTTCCTTTCAAAGAGATTTAATGTTTGGAGTTATACCCTTTTTAGATTTAGGTTGAATATAACACTATTAAGTTTAAAGAGTACGGATTAAATAGATACCCTAATAGCACTTATTTCCACCTGTTTAGATTTGAATTTGACGAATAATTTTGTAATATTTTGACATCTAAGTGACTTTTTTTAGTTTACACAAAAAAAATGTTACAAACAATTATACACGCTTACCTACACTTCGCTCAATAGTAACAACCGAATGACATCCACGCACAAAGTTGAGAAAGTAATTAGTAGAGCCTATGTGACAATTACCTTAAAAGACCCTCGTCTAAAGAAATATTTTATGAATAGCAACAAAATTGTGTTCAAACTCTAATTATGTGGCAACACTGCTCACGATAACTGAGCTGACCATAAAGCGACTGCAATCAACAGATAAAAGTGCTGGGGATACGAGCGACATCATATCCGACTCGAGCGGTGTTGGCACCAGCAACTCTGACACCACGTGTTCGCTACAAGGTGGCGCCACCGTAGTTTGTCTGCAACCTTATGAGTCCACTGCCAGGGGACACCTCCGGCTAAACCAAGGCGATATTATTGAAGGTATTTGTTCCATACTTCGTATTTGTAGTGTGGCCAAAAACCACAGATTATATAAATTAAAGAGTTGGAAAAAAAATTGACAAATATAGGTATATAGATACCTTTAAAAACTTATTATCTGTCATTGGTTTATCCTTAACCTTGTTTTATCATAGACTGTAGACTAGTTGTTGACCAAGTGACTGCCGATTCTGACAACTAAGCCAGAGCTCGTAGCTTCAATTACTAGTGGAGAAACATTTTGTGTGATGAACACAATCGTTTATTCTTTCTGATTGTAATTTGTTCTACATTATACACATTACCTGATCTATATCTTACGTATTTATATATACATAATAGCGAAAGTTTGAATAGTAACACGGTTATATCATGAGTTATTATATTTAATTCTAACTTAAGTAAATACAGTAAACTTTTGTGGCTCCAAAATCTCATTTCTAAGTAAATATCAGAAGTACATGACATAACCACATTGCTTATAACAAAAACAATAATTATCATTGTTCTCATCTTCACAAAGTTTGTGAGTAACTGGTTCATACCATGAGTTCTAACAACGTAAGCAGTTAACTAAACCGGACCGGAGTAAACATTCATTTAACAAACATTTATAGCGCTAAAAATCTGTATTGTGATGTATTGTTTTTCAATCTCCATCGAAATTAAAAAAAATCGAGCGATATCATCAAGTAATTTATCTACACGACAGCTCTACTTATGTTACCTCTATCGTGTAATTAAGTATACAGCGTTGTCGACCACAGTAAGAATTGGTATTCAAATGACATTCAGCGCATAGATTAGAAATTAGTTACAGATAATTAATAGTAATTATAGTCTTAATTATATATTGAGATTGCAAACCCTGGCCGCATTCATTAAAATAATGGGCAACTGGTACCGTGGGAGAGCCACGCTTCTGTATGCATGGGCCGGCTGGACCGGAGTGATACCACGGCCTCACAGAAAACCGGTGTGAAACAGCGCTTGCGGTGTTTCATCGAGTGAGTGAGGATACAGGAGGCCCGTACTCCAATCCCTCCCCCTATCCCGTCCCCATCCCCCAAAGGCCGGAAACGCACTTGTGACGCCTCTGGTGTTACAGGTGTCCATGGGCGACGGTAATCGTTTACCATCAGGCGATACGTCTGCTCGTAGGCCCATTATAACGAAAAAAAAAACTTGTTATTTACAAGTTTCCTATGCCGCAATTTGATTACCCAACGTTGCTAAGTCACATATTAATTCAGACGGATGCATAGTTTATCTTAAATTTTTAAGGGTGTATTAAAAATATATATTATATTTTTATCAGTAAAAAACCCTCTTTCGATGTTTGACATACACGATTTTTAACTAGATCTACTCCTTACACTAACCTTGGATCTAAAAACATAGGAGGAAAAATGATGTATTATAATGTCTAGTGAGTGGAGCAACAGAAGATGGTCTTCTACGGGGTACTGTGCGAGGGTCTGGCGCCAGCGGCTTCTTTCCTATGCAATGTGTGCAAGAGGTGCGCTTGCGACAGAACACCAACCATATGCACGAGGTACTAATTATAGCAATATTTTTCCTAGAAAAAAGTATCAGCATACGCGTTATACGTGGTGCGTAGTTATTAATGTTTATATATAAAGTATCGATCGAAGCTCCGTAAATAAAGATTAAAAAAATATTTATATATAAACTCTGCACCACAATAAAACAAGGAATTTGAAATGTATATTCCCAATCCTAAAGGCCTAGTGTGGGTTTATTTCACATGAACTCGATTGTCACAGTGACCGCCCTGAGCGTTGTGATTGGTCACTGAAATCGTCGCCAATCGCAATGCCAAACGTACTCGCCGTCAAAGGTAAGTTGATACCATGTAAGGTCACACTAGGCCCTCTTAGTGTGATTTATCATTTGATTTCGAAACTTTAATTTTAGTTGTGATATTTTTGTAGTTTTATTGTAAAGTAACCTATTTCTTTACTTATTACTCTCCAGGTACTAGCTTCAGGTCCAATTCATCACTCACGGGTGACAGGAAGGAGAGAAATGGCTCTTAGCAAAACTTATAGTGCGACAGCGCCTAGGATTAAAAAGACGTAAGTGCACGAGTACAGCTTCACTTGTAATTTGAATAATAATTATGTGTGCATTTAAGATTGATTTTGTCATTTATTGATTCATTTTTTATATTTTTTATAATGTTGGATCGATAAAATTTTACTCTATTCAAGCAAGATCCATCACTTAGCTATATAAATAATGGTATTAATTGTCATAAGAAATGTCAATAGGGTAAATTATGTTTATTGCTTATTGCCCTGTTGATATATACGCACGAACACATAGTTTTTATAGAAAAATGTGTACGTGTAAAAATGACAAGTGGTAAGTTTGTTTTGATTCCGTATTTTGTCTTTTTGAATCATTTCGTCGAAACAAATTTTTGATCTATCGGCTGTATAAAGTGTTATTTGTAGTACGTGTGGTGACGGATTAAGATAGAGAGTGTCATCGCCCCTTTTTCATTCCGCGAATATTGTAAATTACCAAAAAAAGCACTGCAACGACAAACTTTAAAAAAAAACTATGCCAACTTGTATGGCCACGCTGGCCATACGTCTTCTTCTGTTTCTTAGTGTTACAGACCTCCCTTTCTTGTTCAGTTCTCTTTCGTAGCAGAGTGATCGTTCCAGTTGATGGACAGAGCTGCTCACCATCGCCACTCACTAATAGGGTTACTGTCAGCCATCATCCAGTTAGTATGGTACCTCAAAACCTCCTTTCTTGGAGAGACCTAATGTCCGGCTATGTGCTGTAAAATACTTTTCTTTTGTACGGAAATCACCTTGGAACGAAACTCAAACAAAAAAAACCGCATGTAGTGTCGGATATTAGTAGCCAGGGAACCAGGAGTTTTTAAGTAGCTGGTGTGGTGGTAAATACTTGTGGTGTGTCAGGTACGGCACGATGGAGACGCGCACGGTGGTGCTGCACCGAGCGCGGCGCGGCTTCGGGTTCGTGCTGCGCGGCGCCAAGGCGTCCTCGCCGCTCATGGAGCTGCGGCCCTCGGAGCGCTGCCCCGCGCTGCAGTACCTCGACGACGTGGACGCGGGCGGCGTCGCAGACCGCGCCGGACTTAGGAAGGGAGACTTTCTTGTGGCGGTGAGACTGCTCATATTCTTCTACTTATGTCGCCTTCATCACAGATAAATCTATTAGAGTGCCTGAATTGTCAGCTGATTGAAGCAAAATAAAACATATTAAATAACAGATATAAAATAATATTAAAAACGTAACAATATCCTGCAGAAACAACCCGAAATAACCCGAAATTTTAGTTTTAAATTATCTAAAACATGCCTAAAGTTACACGTAAACTATAAAACAACGATGTAGATTTATTAAAATCAAAAAGCATTTAAAAACAGGTATGTACTGAAAAAATTGAAAATCCTTTACATTAACTATAATCAAATCAAAATAAACTTAATAATAAACTACTCCAAAATTTGTACTATACTCCAAAATATCACTTTAATTAGTATACATTTTCAAATTTCAAAAATTCTGAGGGTTTCCTTGTAAACTGAAATCTAAATAGCATTAGCATAAATAGTACACACTTTATACACTGTCTATTTGCTTAAATGGAAAGCCGTAGTTAGTTTACCAATACACGCCCCAAATATTCCCAAATATTGTATCGCTGTTCACAGAAACAAACAAATTGGAATTTTAAACACTAATTCTCTGATCAAATGTGTCATTCGGTAATAGTTACTCAAATCCATGGCCGTTCTTCTCAAATACAAGAAATTGCCGACTGAATTTGTGAGTAATTAGATTCTTGTAATACAAAAAATATTTAAACAGAAAATTTGTTACTTCTTTTATTTCTCTAATTTAAAAAAAATATTAAACACTCTTCTATGCGTGATTGTCTGTTATGGTAATTTATTTAGAAAATATCTGTTGATAGTAATGTCTGATAATTATATTTCATTTGTTTTCATTTTCTTTTCACGCAACCCAATGTTTTTCTAAAATAAAAGTAGCCTACATTATTGCTTGTAACATCAACTATCTGCCAGGGAAAATTTTGTAAAAATCAATCTAAACGTTCCAAAGATTAGCCGAAATAAACAGCCAGACAGATAGACAAACAGTTTAAAATGTATTTTTTGTTTATACCTCCATATGATAAAGAATTTAGCTTTTAATTTGCAATAAAAACAGACACTTCAGTACGTATTATCAGCACTTCGATCTAGTATATATATTAGCGCTCAGGTTGGATTTGTTCAGGCTCTGTTTAATTTGTGATCTGTGTATTGTATGTGAGATGTGTTAAGTCAGAATGAGTATAGTAACGTGGGTGGTGATGGTGTTGCAGATAAATGGCGAGGACGTGTCGGCCGCGTCGCACGAGCACGTGGTAGAGCTCATCCGCAGCTCCGGCGCCCTCGTCTCCATGACTGTTGTCTCGTTGAACAATCATACGGGTGAGACTTTCTCACTTTTATGCTCTTGTGCTACTTTGTTTTTTAGGACGTATTTCAAAATAGTAATTATACTAATATTATAAAGAGGTAACGTTTTTGTATGGTTGTAGGGGGGTAATCTTCGGGAGTACTGATCCGATCCTGAAAATTCTTTCACTAACAGAACGCGACATTATTTAGTAGTGACATAGGCCATATTTTATTATGATTAAACAAAAAATTCAGTTAAAAATAATAGGATTTGTAAATCAAATCAAAGAATAGCAGGCGGTTTACGCCTAACGAAGTGGGCAGAGAGAGAAAGGTCGGCTAGTCGTACATATAAAAACTACTTCGTAGTTCATTCGTTTAATAATATGCTTTTATTTTTAGGTATACATATTTAATAAAAGTGCAAAAAAATATTATACCACCTTTTTTGAAAATGTATTTTATATTTCCTTTCCTGTTGGCCTTTTAGCCTTCTTGGTTATATTTCTTCAATATTGTTTAATACATACTAAACTAGCTGAGCCCTACGCTGTTACCCGCGGTGCAACAACAATAGGGGTTAATACCGCGGCGCAAATAAAAAATAACATGTAACAAGTATCCTATATCCGTCTCCTGGTTCTAAGCTACCTTCTCACAAATTTTCATCCAAATCGGTTCCGCCGTTCTTGAGTTATAAATAATGTAACTAACACCACTTTCTCTTACATATTTATGTAGATAAACCTTTCATACTCGTATTTGTCGCAGGTAACAACGAGAACAACACGTGTATGGTGCCCACAAGTAAGTCTCAGAACCAACTGTCCAGTTCTGGCCGGCCTTACGCGGCCACACTGCCCAGGAAGGCTGCAGCAGGTAAATATTTTACTCTCTACACCATCCATGAATTAGATATTTGACTTGTAGATACTTGCCGTATCCTGAACAACGTATATATATGCCGATGTAAAAATTGTGAAACCTTTGTTTAATACTACATTGTTTACTTTTCTGGGGTGAATCGCTGGGGTGGGGATCTGATGATCTGCAACAGACAGGTTTTAAATCCTAACCAACAACAATAGTGTATGCACAATGGAAGCTATGTAAGAGTTATTTTCTCATTTTATGTAAATTACAATATTGTTGCTAGGAAATTGTAGGTGGTTGTGTTTTTTGTGAAAAGAAATATATATCGCAGATTATACGTTTCTACTTCCAACTTGTACATATATATTTTGTGAATGATTGTGACACGTGTGCGCCTGCGCAGGTCGAGCGCCCGCTCCCGCGCCCCCGCGCCGCGACCCGCGCACGACGCTGAGCGTGGGCCGAGCGCGCGCCAAGTCCATGGTCGCCGGCCTCGGTACGTACCTCGCACTCGCTACATCTACAGTCTTTAACACTCCACTGCTTGACACAGGCCTCTCCTTAGAAAAAAACTTTTGACTTATTTAATTTTACGGCATGAATGGGCCGACTCGGTCGTAGTGATACCACGGACTCACAGAAAACCAATGTGAAACTGTGCTTGCGTTGTGTTTTACTGAGTCAGTAAAGATTTTGGAGGCCCATACTACAACCTCTCCCCTCATCCCCTAAAGGCCGGCAACGCACCTGTAACGCCTCTGGTGTTGCGGGTGTCCATGGGCGGCGGTAATCACTTACTATTAGTTGATACGTCTGCTCCTTTGCCCCCTATTCTATAAATAAAAAAAAATGATATACCACGCCAGCCAATACCAATACACGCCAGTACAAACAGTTTAAAAAAAAATATGTAGCTTGAAGACGCGATTATTAAGACCGACCGAGTCATGAATTATAGAAAATAAAATCAATAAAGCAGCACATCGTAAAACAACAATGCTGCGGTAGGAAGTTTTAAGTTTTGAAAAACTATACTGAGTTTTCAGTAACTTGAAGGTGTTAGCTAAAATTCAAATTGAAGTCAATATCATTATAATTTAATGTTGTAAATATTTCAGAGAATGGTGGTGAGAAAGAGGAAAGTTGTGAACCTCTAAGCGTGGCGGGCAAATCCTCGTCTGCTGAATCTGTCCAACTACCTGGTGGGAGTAACAGTAAGTATTGTTACATGTTAGGGTTCGATGGACTAGAGAAATAAATCCTCCGACGTGTAAAAGAGGCTTTATTAAAAAGCACTTAAAATCACAATTTCACTTAAAACAACAGTTCTCAATCGCTGAGGTTAATCTCCGATATCACTCAGATATTTATCGCACTGTAGCTCAAATTGATCTGCACTATGGCCTGCGAGACGTCTTCTTATATTCTAGCTGTTATCACTAGAACATTTTAGTACATACGAGATCGTTGACCGCTTCCTAGAACGCGCCGCCGTAGAATATAAATTGATTGCCAGGCGAAACGACCGTCTGGCAATCAATTTATATTCGACGCTATGCATATCGATGTAAGGTTAATTATTCTGTGCTTCAAGAAATCAACGAGAACTTTCACGTGAAAATGTTGTGTTCTGAAAAAAATTTTTCTTTGTAACAGTATAATACAACACATTCGACACTCAACTAACGACAAAATTTGGAGGGTTCGTCCGAAATAGTGTATAATAAACCCCTGTTAAATAGTTTATTTCTGTACCCCATCTACATTGATCAATCGAATAATAGTTTCGAGTACCGTATGTTGAGGTGCATATATGTACAGGTATAGAAGGTAATGGGAGACATCATTAACCCTTAACCAATTTTTTTATTCAATTGAGTCACATCACTTCTTTAAAAAATGTAAGTAACATATGCTACTATCCTAACTACTTTTTAATACACCAGGCATTATCCTATACTTTTTCTTAATCTGTTTTCTCTCAATGCCATGGTAAATTGCAAGAGATCGGCTGTGAACGATGAGGCCACCACTCATATTATCCGTGTTGTACAATAAAGTAATAATGACGATGGCACGTTAGCTGTGCGAGTGAGGGTAGTGAATGCGAATGGCGGAGTGCGCAGAAGTGACCGGAATGTGTTGCAGCGGGCACGCCGGTGTCGGGCACGCCGGTGGCGCCGCGCACGGCGTCCATCCGCGCGCGCCCCGCCTCCTCGCGCATCACGGCCGCCGAGCTCGAGGAGCTGTTCCAGCGCCAGGCCGACGCCGACGCCGCGTACGTACTCCGCGCGGCTGCAGCCACACGCTTACCATTACTTTCATTCTTTACATTTTACAGGCGTCAAACTATCCGAAGACTTTCGATATATTTACTCACCCAAAAAATCAATAACGAGTACGGGTATTACTTAACACGAGGTACTGTAAACATAGGGCGGCGCTCATAGCCCAGTTGCACTCTGTGATTAGAAACAATCATCGAGGGCAAGCGACGATGGCGCGGTCAGTACCTGGATGGGTGACCGCTGGTGGCATGTTACCATGAGCGTCTCCGTGATTCGGAGGTCACGTTAAGCAGTCGGTCCCGGTTGTTATCATACGAAAACAGTCGTGAAACTTAGTTGGAGGCCTTCGGGCGGCTTAAAAATATCCAACGGCAAGATTTACGTAGCCACAACGTATTCTTGCCAGTCCCCAACCCGCACTTGGCCAGCGTGGGGACGTATGGCCTTAACCCTCTCCTGAGAGGAGACCCGAGCCTAGCAGTGGGACATTATGGGTTGTTGTTCTGTTCTGTACTGTAAACATAAAGGAAAAACTTTCGATAATGAGTCAATACTCATTAGACAAAAATAATACCTAATTAAAAGGAAATACTCTGTAAATATACCTTAAATAAAAATGAATAAAATAGTAATTACCATATCTTAAATGGTTATGATTAAGAGATTTTTTTCTCTTCTATGAACTTCTTCACTAGTTCTTATATTGGCTTAAATTTCATTATTGGTGAAAGAAACGTTGCCTGGCCTGCCTAGTTTATATCAACACATTGCAAATATTATATTTTTATTTGTATATATTTAATTTCCAGTGGTGGCAACACCGCCATGATGACGCGCTCGGCGTTCCAAGGCGGGTCCAACTCGCCGCCCTACTCGCCCGCGAGGGCCCCTACACGCGTCTACGCCTCCGTCGCCGAGATGAAGCGCTCGCGGGGAAAGGTATATGATTTCAATACAGAAAAATAACTTAAATAATATAAGAAAATAAACATATTGTAATATTACTAGAGTAAAAATAAATTGTGGTACTCACAGTAGTGTCAGTAGGTCTATACGCGACTGTTTCCAGGTCGGTGGGTGAGGCGTACAACTTAGCCTGATCGCTCGGCCTGAACGTAGACACTGAATAAATAAACAATATACGTTAATATTGCATTTGGAACGGTCCAACATAGAAAACACTAAATTAATGTTTATTTTTTTAATTTATGATAATTATTGCGATTTTGAATCAAAATCAAACTATAAACAAACTTTTTATGATGTCTAGAAATCGAGGTATATATCCTTTTACAGCAAAAAACCAATGTGCTAAATTTTTTTTCATTATATTTCAGTTGTGGAGCAAATCGACGAGTAGTCTTCGTCGAGACTTCCACTCTACCCCCGACCTGGCTGCCGAGCACACCACACACCCACCGCGAACCAGATCTAGTGAAGATGTTCATGGTACGCACATATTATCGCCGAGGACCAATTGAGCAAGCACAATTGAGTTAACTATGCAACAGTTGCCTTGAACAAAAATAAAGTTATTATTAATATTAATAATAACAAGCTGAGCCTGCAAAGCCACGGGGCAAAACTAGTCTAAGAAAAGCAAGAAAAAAGTGTTTCGATTTTTAATAAGAAGTGTATTGACTACACGGTTGGCCTAGTGGTTTCAGTGGTCGCCACACCACTTCCTACTGCGCCAAGTGTTGTGGGTTCAAATCCTACATGGGACAACACTTTGTGTGATCCATAAATTGTTGTTCTAAGTCTGGGTGTACTTTGTGTCCGTTTCATGTATGTTTGTAAAGATCCCCGCGACACAGGAATGTATATTCCTAATACGGGAGTTGTCTTTTTTAAAAGAAAGAAAGAAAGTATATAATAAAAAAAATTGTCAGGTCAATATTTGAAGACGGAAAATTCGACTGCCAGTGGACAAACAAGCAGATATATTATTCATATATGCAATAAGAAAGGGATAAATTAAGTTGTGATCGCTTAAAATTAACACTGAGAGTAGATTAAACTATATATTAAATAAAAACATAGTCAGCCAAGTAATTGAAGAGGGGATAGTCGTGTCGTCAGTTGAATGATATAATTGGTGACTGTATACTCGGATTAAATGCTTGCTCTAAATCCTCCTGCTGACGATCTTACCCCTATCGACAGGTCTGCCGAGGCATTTTTTTATTATTTTAATAGCATAAAGTGTAATCTGTATTAGTTTCATTCGACCAGAAATGAAATGAAAATAATTATTTTTAATATAGACGAATTATAAAAAATAGCAATTATTATTTTTGTTTAACTATTGTGCGGAAATTTTGAAATGATCGGACACCATCTTCGGGATTACAAATATTACTTCTTATAACATGAAAATTTTCTCTACGCCAGTGCTGAGGGTGCTCTAACATTTAAATTATCAAATAAATATCCATAAGTAATAGATTCTGATTTGATTCAAATTATTGTGTAAATTGCAGTGCTGCTTCCCCAGCTATCCGTGTGTGACATTTGTGAGGTTAGTAATTTATAATTGTCGTTCGCAGGCCCCGGGCGTGTCCCCCCGCCCGCGCACCCTCCCCCGCCGCCCCCGCCGAACAACGGACGCCCTCCGGCGTCTACGTTCAGGCCGAGCGATCAGGCTAAGCTGTACGCCTCACCCACCGACCTGGAAACAGTCGCGTATAGACCTACTGACACTACTGTAAGTACCACAATTTATTTTTACTCTTTTTTTTTTGTGGGGAAATCCCCTCGGGTTCCACCGAGTGGTAGTTATGTCGGACTCGAATCGACTAAAAACCGCACACTATCTCGGGTACTAGCCGGAAAACCAGGTGTAACCTCGAAAAGAAATTCCTGGAATCCCGACGTACCTTGGGCCACCCACTGTTTGTAGGTGGCCCCCTTCTGTGTAAGAACCCTCGCGTTCCAATTCTAAACAGGAAAAGGCGCGAGCACTTTTTAGGGCTCGCGCAGCCACCCCGGCTTGCTTCTGCTGGGGTGATAGGTGGCTTCACCTGTCACCCTCAGGCTTGCGCTTATGGAGGACGGAGATCATTTAGTGATCTCCGGCGCTAGAGTCATCTGCGATACCTGGTCCGTTTCCGGGCCTGGCGAACAGGGAGAGTTCTAAAACTCTCCCGGTCCTGCTCCGCCATCTCCTTCGCAAGCATAACTTGCTCGCAGAAAGAGACGGCAGAGTTCCATGCGTTCTCGCTCCGCAACATGGCCGCAAGCATGTTTCCGAGCGAGAGAACCCTTACCCCAATGGCCGCACGAGATCACGCCGGACATTCTGCCAGCCAGCGTGTGGAATGCCGTATCCACGGTCTGGCCATCGCAGTGGTAGCACTCAGGCGTTGGCTCCTTGCGGATGAGACACTGGTGCTCTCCGAAGCACCCTAATTTATTTTTATTCTTGTAATACTACAATACGTTTATTTTCTTATTTCACTTATGTTATTGTTCTTTGTTAAATAGTTTTTTTGATGAATGGAATGAAAACGAATGAAATTAGTAAATTAGTTAGTAACATTGTAATACGAATAGAGGTACAGTAGGTATCACCGAATCTGTACCTTCGTGGATCACGAGAAGGGAGCCCGCTGGACTTAATTCTTCCCACATCTATGATATATTTAGGGGAGTAACATTTAAATGGAAATAAATAAATATTGTTGTAACACAAAGTTGTTGTGATTCGATTTGATAATATGGACAGTAGAATACCTAAAAAGTGAAGTACAGTAGGAAAAAAAAGAATAGTCCACTAAAAAAATAGAAGTGAAGCGTGGAATGAGACACGTAGTGACGAGTGGGCGTGTGGCCGGCAGGGCCGCGCGGGCGCGTCGCGCGGCGCGTGGGCGGGCGCGGCGCGCGCGGCCAGCGCGGACGAGCCCGCCAACCAGTACGCGCAGCCCTTCAACTCGCACAAGCCCTTCCTGCGACAGGTACTCGCTTACTACGCTCTGCTCTCCTCCACTACTCTTAATACTTGAGAACGAATCTTATGAGCCATCCAAACTCTCGCGAGGCGCCTCGCCTTTTCAATTATATAACAAAACGTACATAGTACAGTTAGAAAAAATAAGTATACAGTATAAAAAAAATATACAAATTAACTAACTTTCTCTAACTTTCCTATTTTTTTTTAATTGCTTTACCTAAAGATAATTATTAATTAATATTTTAAGCGTAATATCAGAATACACATTTTTTATCCGACTTAGTTTAAAACTTCGAATGGATAAGAAGAATGCAAAGAAATCCTTATTTCAAATACTTTTTTATAAATGTAGAATCGATAAAAACTTTCCACTTGTATTGAATTAAATAATCATTTATTCAACGTTCACGCCGAATGTCAAACCTGTAAAATTATGACATCGAAATGTAAGAATGATGTTTTATTTATATGTACGTTCCAGAACTCGACGCCAGCACCCCCCATCCCCGAGCCCGACTACAGCATGTCGGAGTCTGATGACGAGGTCGATGCCAAGCCTAAGGTCGAACCCGCCGCCGTCGCTGAAACCAGCGCCAACAGTAACGCGAGGTGAGCTCACACATACCATATTTCGCGTTTTTAAAACTATATCGCATACTATATCACAATAAGACGGTTTCATTTCAATAGATTATAATCTAACTAAAAATAAAACGTTATATTGTATGCAGTTAACAATCTTTCGACAGTTTACAATCTCGAATAGATTACAATCTAACACTTTTGGCAATCTCACGCTAACATCTCTGCAGTATAATTTTCTTAGAAAATCGTTAAGCATTCGTTTCTATGCTACCTACTGTCATTCAAGATTTCAATAAAATATAAATAATAAATGTAAAGTCAGAAACAGGGTGCATGCATGTTAACGCCCGTTACGTAACGTTAATCTGAGTTCCAAATCTCAACTCAAAAACCCACAGTTTGATTTCGGGATGCAATGAGGAATGCAATCCCCACAGGGCGAATGCAATCCCCACAGGGCGAATGCAATCTCCACAGGGAGAATGCTATGTATATGTAGAGTTCATTTTTAATTATTGTATTCTCTAACCGAAAATTTTACCGCTGCCCCAAAGTTGGGTACAAACGCATTATAGGCGAGTACTAAAATATTAACGTATCCTAATGCACCTTACGTTTTCAGGATACCAATATACGCAACAATATTTGAGCATGAGAGCGACGAAGAATCATTTATTTAAATTTGAAATTTAATCCTTAGGAAAAAGGTATAGTTTCATTTCTCAATGGGTTTACATGTCACTGGGAATATGCTTCTTGTGTTTGTGGAAACTCACGGAGTTCATGTGACAATTCTATTACACGAAATTTACATGTCCTTATGCGCGTCCTACATGTGTCACGATCATTACATGCACAATGTTTATGAAAAAATGGAGGTGTTGGATTAATTACCAAATATTACTATCATTACCAAAATAAATTCCAATAAGTGCTCACACTGTTTTTAAACTTCTTCTCATCTCCATGTCATTGTCATCATTATTGTCTTTGACCAAATATATGTTTTTGTTGTGATTCATACCGGTTTTAATGTTATATGTAATAGTGTTTAAATGCATAATAGTGGTAAGCGTTCCGGTACACATGATGTGTAACATCTCAACTAAGTGTCAACTCTAGCACCGCGGTCCTATTGGTCAATTCACATTTAATTTGACCAATAAACGCGCTGGAAGCTCTGAAAGTGGACGTTTCTGTGTACGTTTCTTTCTCTGTTAATCCTTTTTATAAAAATACTCCTACACATTGTAAGTAAGGAAGGTGAACTATGTTATAATTCATAAATATATGCTACTACTATAATAATAATAATAATAAAAGCCTTTACTCGCTGACCTTTTTGGAATTACATACTATTTTTTTTTAAAAACATTAGTACTCTTAAATCTAATTAAAGTTGTTAAATAATACGTTGTTTAGNGACAACTAGTGACAGAATGCTACTACTATTAGAGTATAAAGAATTTATTATATATACGGGTAGAGTAAGTGAAGAAAACATAGGTCAAAATGAAAATTGGTTTCAAACTGCCGTTGTATACCGCCTTGCACAGTTATACTTGGTTAAACCTCCAGCTTTGTACGCACAAATCCAATGACTGAAGACATTTATGTGGTAGTTACTTTTACATCTAAAATTATTTTGAAAAATTTCTTATACTATCAAAAGTATGGGTCTCATCTCGGCCCACATAACTCATTGTAACTCTTGTATACTTGGATTACAGCAGTGACACATGAACACTCTGAATTGTGACACAAGGGAAGTCCTTGAAAAAATTATACTGGCTTGACACCGACAACGAAATTAATCAGAAGAAACCTGGCGGATTTGGAACAAATTAATACTACCGGTCCAAAAAGTAGTCAATGATTACAAGTTCAAGTACTCAAGTACTAAATAAGCATTATTACCATCATGATCAGCCTATTGCATTCCACTGCTGGACATAGACCTCTCCAATTGCACACTTGTCGCCACCACTTGGTTCTGTCTTCGGCTGACATCTAGCTCCTGCCAGCCGTCTTGCGGAAGTTATCACAACGTGGCAAACTTTTTCCTCTCAAGAACCTGTTTATCGAATGAATCAACTAAAGAAAGAATAATTTAAAAAAATAAGAATATCTCTATGCAGCTTGCTACGACTGACTATAGGATAACTGATGAAATTCTAGATACATTAGACCTTCCACCCCAACTAAGAATACTCAAACAATATAAATATGATCAAGTTGATGTGATATAACATTCTACCATATTATGTATTACGAGCTTTCACCCGCGGCTTTGCTCGCATTTAATAAGTACTTCTGATACCTCCAAGAATATGTCTACATTGTTTCATGAGAGTAGTTTGGCCCGTGAAAGCGTACGTAACAAACAAACTTGCTTTCATTTTTTTATTAAGCGTGATATTGAACTTATTTCTTTGCCCGAAGAGGTCTATTTGGGTATCGTTATATGTCGTGGTTCGAACAATTCGAAAACTAAAAGAATACTCTTAAGTAATAGTCTTTAAGTTATCGCCAAAGTCGTTGGGTTGATCACTTATATCACTCAGATATTTGTCGCATTGTATCTCAAGCTGAACTGAACTGCGGTCGACGAGATGCTTTTTCATATTGGATACTGTCCATTGTGGAAGATTTTAACCGCTGACTGCCCACCAAACAATTCTAGAACATGTCCGTTTTCGAGAAATTAATAAATGACCTATTTCCGATCTTATGTTTATCCTGGAATCTACGGTTCATTGTTCTGTGCCGTGATGTATTATTATTTGAAGTTATCTGGAATTTGTATCACCGAGTTGATCGTCGCCACTTTTTCCCGAATATTCTGGTTTTTGTAACAGTATATTTGGTAATATAATTTGTGACTTAAAGTTTTTTTTTCAATTTACGTAGTATTTTTTCATTACTACTATAAAGATTAGGTATTAGAAAAAGTGACTTCCGTAAATTCGTTTATGTATGCTTAGTGTCTGGAACGCACCTAATCGTTTCTCGAGTATGTGTTTTTTAAAGATACTCACTCGTTTTTCAAAATGGTGATGGATGCAGATCGATTAATATAAAGAGTATCGGGTAAAGTTCACTAGGAAGTGGCGATAGCGTATTAACAAGTCGCACCGGTCGTTTCCAGCGGTAGCAGCTCGGGTTCGAGTTCGATGCAGCACTCGTTCTCGGTGGACGAGATACAGAAGATCCGAACGCGGCTCAAATCGTCCAAGTCGTGCGGCGACTCCCTGGGCGAGCGCGACGACGGCGACAACTCGTCGTCGGGCGTGTCCAGCGACCAGGAGGTGGCGCGCCCGCCGCCGCGCCGCGACAAGGTGTCCTTCTGCAGCTCCGTCACCGTCAAGTCGTCCAACGACGTCATCAGCACCGAGCCCGTGCACTCGTCCAGCGAGTCGCTGGCGCCGCCGCCGCCGCCCATGGCGCGCCACAACTCGCTGACGCGCAAGCGCGCCACGGCCGCGCTGCTGCGGGGCGCGGCGGGCGGCGCGGCGGGCGGCGCGGCGCGCGGGCGCAGCGCGGCCGAGCGCCTGGGCGTGGACGTGGCGCGCGCGCCGGGCCGCCGCCTGGGCGCGGGGCTGCTGGCCGCGCTGCCGCCGCCGCCCGAGGAGGCGGGCGGCGCGGCCGAGGCGCCGGTGCTGGCGCCGCCGCCGCAGTTCAGCGACCGCGTGCGCGTCGTGGCGGCGCTGCCCAAGCGCCTCAAGCACCTGCACTAACCAAAGATTACCGCCACACGCAGTGCCATCCTCTCTCCTTTACTCTATTTTTGTATCATACGTATCTGTACATATGTATCCGGGGCCGTCCTCGGGGGTGGACCGCCTCCGCCCGCCTCTCCTCTGCTCTATTTATTGAATGCGAATTATTTAAAATCACCCGTACGTATAGATGTCGCCGATTGTGCTGTGTTACTGTCGAAGTGTCGATTTGATGCCGGCGGCTCCGCCCTTCGCCGCGATCATTTCGAGTCGCCGTGTTCCGTTAGGAGTAGCGCTTACCGAAACTCACTAGCCTTTCATCCGTTCCATGATATTGTAAAGATTTTATACTAATCGAAATACATCCGTGCGTCGTTAGATATACTTACATAGTTTATATCGCAAAATTGTAACACCAATTTTTTATATTTCATTACTCGTTTTTATATCATATTCTACTGTAATTTAAATATCGTTTATCGTAATTGTGATCCGATAGAGATATCTAAAAAAATATATTTTATTTTTTAAAGAGATTCAATATTTAAATATTTACGACACCCAAAAAACTATATACGACCTGAATCTGTCGATCGTGCGACAGATGAACTGAAGCTAAAACATTCCATTCGTTCGTTGGTGCATTAGTGCATGCAGTCGCCACACTACCTCATCAATGTTCAGCCCGATACTCACGAGCCGTCACTGGATATGATTTAGTGGTCGTTAAGTTTACATTTGTTATGGGTGCGCCACCCGTACGCTAGCCGCTGTCGCGTGCCGCCGTGTAACCGACGCCAACCGGCGCCAACCGGCTACACCGTGTGACGGAGCGGCGCTCGCTAGCCGCCGTGTAGCCGACGCCAACCGGCTACACCGCGTGACGGAGCGGCGCTCGCTAGCCGCCGTATAGCCGACGCCAACCGGCTACACCGCGTGACGAGCGGCGCTCGCTAGCCGCCGTCGCGTGCCACCGTGTAGCCGACGCCAACCGGCTACACCGCGTGACGGAGCGGCGCTCGCAGGTTACAATATAGCAGAATTTTAGCAGAACGTTATAATAGCAAGTCGTTCATAGACGACTTTAGCCTTCACATGTATTATTAGCACAATCGATTTGTTTATTAACGTTTGTATTATTACTTTTATTTGTTATAATCGTCTTGTCATTATTTTAAGTTGTATAAATATATCGTCTACTTAAGGCATAGGTAGGTAGTGGTAAATATTAGGGCAATATTTGATCGTAGGGTTGCAGACCGCGAACGGTACAGCTCCTTAGTCGGTGCCGATCTTTGTACTCACTCGTTATAACTACCCACATTTTTATTACTATTTTAACTAATAAAACTTAGTACAAATTTAGTAAAGATTAACATTATATACACAGATTATGTAGCTATACTGTTAGGTTGCTACGAAATCACTTTATTTTCTCTTTTCTACGGCGTTACAGCAATGCCCTTTTGTTCTATGATTCATCTTTGAATACAACACATAAAAAGTGTTCGCCTTTAATTGTCTACTAATCTATGGTACTGTACAACTCGAGTTACCATCGAGGTTATCGTAACCTAACGGTATAGATCACGGTGAGTGAAGGGACCGGCACGTGACCCCGAGCTGTAGTTTTGTATGACACAATTGTGTTTCGCGTTTCATTTGAATCTCAGTATCGGACGTGTAACTACAACTTGGTATACTTTCAAATGAAAAAAATAAATGTTTCATCACTTATGTGTGCAGTTTTATTTGTTGTTCCTTTATTTATTCGAGCATAATATTCCTGAAACAATTTTTTTTACTGGTTACTAGCATTTAAAATTTTCAGTTTTCTGGCTGGACCGATTTCACCATTTTTTTTTGTTTTTGTGAGGAGAGGATCTTGTGAAAGAATAAAAAATTAAAAAATTGCGCGGGAGTCAGCTGTTTAAATATACATATACATCAACGTCTGATGGAAAGCATGATGAATCCAAGAGTAGTACTCATTGCGAACAATACAGTATGATAATATAGTCTATATAACTGTCTCGGTCTTCCTCTTCCTCTCTTTCCTTCTATTACTTATAAAGTTATCGTGACGTATAAGGTGGCCTACCATCTTGCCTCTTCTAATTCCTATAGTAGATATTAGCAGCCTCATCTCTTTCAGTCTTTCTAGAATTTTTTCTTTGTATTTTATTCCGTCCAACTGATTGCCTCCATTCTTCAACAGCACCACATTACAAAGGCTTCTAGTCCTTTCTTATCCTGATTATTTATTATCCATAGCAACCATAAAGAGCAATGCTTGCATTTATGTTAGACTTCAAAACATGTTTTTTTGCATAAAAAGCTTGTTTTTTAGCCCTCGCAATGCGACATTTGATATTAACAGTACATCTAGAGTAAGACGTTATATGGTTTCCCAAGTACTTAAAAAGTTGTTCCAGGATTGTATTTTACTGACTGGAGTAGTTTCAGATGCTTTTAAAATTTTGGTTTTGTTTAAATTTATATTTACTGCATCGTTATCTAGCGCGGGGGACTACCCCGGATTGCCCGAGAGGCTATACCTCTCGGTAAGCTTGACAATGAGGTACGCTACCCTGTTTGACACACTGGACATTTCCACAACGCTGCCAGAAAGCGACTTGTTTATCAGAAAACCCATGCCACCTTCTGATTGTTGGTCTCCCTCTCGGTCTGAGAATAGGGTTATGGTAACCTCACCCTCTCTTTGGACTTCACATCTCAAGTTAATCTTTCATTCTCAAGTTACACCTCAAGTTGTGCCAGATGGAAGTCTAGCCGTAACGTGCGGCTGTTAAAAGTTGCTGGGGTCAGTCGTTTGTGGTTACCTCCGTAATCCGTTGATTCTTAGCACCCCCTGTCCGTTACCGTGGTCGCCAGCGTGACCAAGAATAGCGGGACTACCGGGAACTGGGGGCTGTCGATTTTTTTGCTTACTCATGGCGGTTATACCCATAATCACCACGCTGGGCAGGCGGGTTGGTGATCGCAGGGCGTAGCTTGTTGCATCGGTGACGCTGCTGCCCGTGCACCGCGTGCAGGTGAGGTTGGCCGGGAGCGAAAGATTGTGGTTTGCCCCCTTACACCCCACCAAAACCGCTAAGAATAGGTAAATTTTGAAAGTCGTCTGGTTAGCATAGTGTAGGCCCACGGCCGACCGAGGCGGCGTGCGCCTTGGCCGGAACACCCCCGTGGGATTTGGAGGCGGAAGTGCTCGCCGAAGTTTATCGACGGGTGGCTGAATTCCGGGCGGAGAGTGGCAAGGCTCGCTCCGCCCGAAGAAGTGCGTGAGTGGCGTGAAGCCGCCCGTCGAGCCACTATGGTTCGGTGGTCGTCGCGGCTGGAGGCTCCACATGCTGGCTTCGCCAGTGTGGAGGCGCTCCAGCCCGTCATCCTCGAGTGGGCAGGGCGGCAGCACGGGACCCTTTCCTTCCGACTGACGCAGGTGCTTTCCGGGCACGGTTGCTTCGGGAAGTACCTGCACTCGGTCGCCAGGAGGGCTTTGAGTCCCGCCTGCCACCACTGCGACTGCAGTGAGGACTTGGCCCAGCACACGCTGGCGGTGTGCCCCGCTTGGGCGCCGCAGCGTGGAGCCCTCACTGCAGTCATCGGAGGAGATCTCTCGCTGCCGGCTGACGTACGCTCCATGGCCGGCGGCGAGAGCAGTTTTACCGCGGTCGCGACCTTCTGCGAGGAAGTCATCTCGCAGAAGGAGGCGGCGGAGAAGGCCCGGGAGGACGATCTCCACTCGGACCCGATCCGCCGCCGGCGAACCGGGCGGCGGAGGCGTGCCTATCAGCGCCTCATGCCGCCCTGAGTGTGGCCGCGGATGGGCGGGACGGGATTTCCCCCCATCCGCTTCACAGGCCACCCGCGAGGGGGCGACGTTACGCGTGTGCCGTAGGTCGCCTAAATTGAGAGTTTACCATCAGACGACGGAGCCCGCTTAAGTGCGGGCAGGCGCCGGGAGGGGTCCGGATGGCGTAAGAAAGCGGTTCCCGGATCTCTCCCGTCTCAGGCGCAGAGTGGCACACCGTGGTGGTTTAGTGGGTAGTCTGGCGAGTCAGTCAGGAGTCCCACACAAAGTGAACCCCCTGTCCCCGCGGGGGGTAAGGCTATGGCGTGGCCCATATCCCTGGGCACGGGCAGATGGTTGGCCCGCAGTAACACCACCATGGCCAGCACCACGTCCCGCATCTCGCTTTACTTGCCCACGCAACACTCCGCAACCGCTATGGTTATTTGCAAGATACAGTAGGTCAGTCTCTATACAGAACGGGTCCATATAGAACTATTAATGTAACGATACTGTTGTATGATAAAGTAAAAATTAGCACTCTTAGCCATGTACAGGCGAAACTTATCTCTCACGGAGTGCCCTTCAACCTGTAACGCATATTAATAATACGGTTCAAATAATCGGGTCTTCAAATTCCCAATAAATCTACGAATCACCGCAATGCTTGTCAATCTCTCGTCATCACTTGCAACACCGCATCAATAGCTATACTGATTGCTTCATTCTCCTCTTCCTCAGATCCTCCACTTCTTTTGCAACCTGTATAGATTTAGTTTCTTGAACTAAATTAACAGCTTCATCAATATCGAGCAGTTTGTCTAAGTTCAAGCAAATCGCTGCTTCGCAATCCTGCACCTTCATGTATGACTCCAGAGCGTCGTGGATACCACCTTCGGATCCCTTCGGCTTCTTTCGCTTTGGCATGTAGTATAAGAATGCATGTAAATTTATTTTGGCCAGTGACTCTTCAACTTCTAACCAAGACTTCAGTTTGTATACAGAAACCTATTTGCTTAAATTATTTCCCAAACGGTAAGGTTTTTTTAAAACAAGTCCCGCTTTGGTATTACAGATCCTGCGGGGGCCTTTGCCTTTTCATGAAACGGTCACAGAGAACACCCAGACTCAGAACAACAATTTGTGTTTCACACAAAGTGTTAAGGGTTCAAAGCCCACATAGGACGTGTAACATACCCATATATATACCCACTATATGTAACAACACACTATATGTTCATCACTAACACTTATCGCAGTAGAAAGTGACGTAGCAAACGCTTAAACCACTAGGCAAACGTGCAGTCTGTATTATGTTTTAATTATTTTATTGTACTTACTTACTATGTATGACATTGGACTCTGACGAGACCTGGTCTGTTCTGGATCCTTGCAGCAGTGCTAAGTTGATTTTCGAAACATCGAGGTGCTGAAGAGCTTGTATGATGCCGCAACTATGTCCGTCCAAGTACAGAATAGTCAAACAAGACAAATTCCTTTGCATCGAGGAGTAAGACAGGGGATGTGATTTCTCCAAAACTGTTATATAAATGCATAAATGCATTAGAGTATGCCTTCAAGACTCTAATCTGGAACGGGCGGAGCATCAATATAAACGGCGAATACATATCGCACTTAAGATTTGTCGACGATATCGTTATCATGACAAAATCGCTGCAGGAATTTCAAAGGATGCTGTAAAGCCAAATGAATCCCACCAAAGAATTGGTCTCCGAATGAACCTAAGCAAGACGAAGGGCATGTACAATAACCTCGTTGCTCCGGGAAAAGCAGTCACTGATAGCATGCCTCTCGAAGTTGTCTAGGAATATATCTATCTCGGGCAACTAATGCTGTTAAAATAGATACAACTTCGAGAAGGAAATCGATAGGAGGATCCAGGTAGGATAGGCAGCGTTCGGGAACTTAAACCAAATATTTTCGTCGGATATACCACAGAGCTTGAAGACGAAAGTAAAACTTTTCAGATTATCTGCCAATGCGTTCTCCCTGTAATGAGTATGATGCCGAGACGTGGACATTGACCCTTGGATTGATTCAAAAGCTCTAAGCCACTCAGCGTGCCATGGAAAGAGCTATGCTTTGAGTCTCTCTGACGGAGAAATTTCGTAACAAAGTAGTTACGTAGTTACTTATTATAGATTCACATTTGATTCTTGCATTGAATAGGCTCCGAAACTAATGAACCGATTTGTAAAATTCTTTCACCATTAGAAAGTTAAATCATCCCCGAGTAACATAGGCTATATTACATTTGCAAAAAAGTTAGGGATCCGTATGAAAATTTCGTGACCTCATCAGGTCATATTTTCTAAGCTTAGAAAGTTTGCTAAGTGCGCGTTAAAATTTATAATACATATTTAATTTTTTTGGGTAAATATCAATGTCTACCCGTGCGAAGCCGGCCAGCACTGTAATAATAAAAACAACACTTGTTTGCGTTACTGCCAACATGGCGACACAGAAATTATTCTATGAAACGATAGTTCAAACGTTAAAATGCTACTGAGTTAGGAATATTTAAAAGTATTGACCGACCATCGTAAATTAATACTTGTACTTAGGACTTGTTTTACTATGTACTAAACGTCGGCATTTAACTTGGCTAGATTTCGGCGTAGTGGAGGTAAGTCGCGTTAATATAGTAATGTTGATAAAATATGGATATTATTACATATTTCGAAATATCGATAATTATTACTAATATTTTTTTGGACGATATATCTATAGTTCGATATTGAAATATCGATATCGATGGTTGATATTTTTTTAAATCACAGAGATCACCAAAATTAAAACAACCGTTTTACAATTGTTTGAATAAAAGCCCATTACATGACAGAGTTAAATATTTTTGAATATGTCTTTTCGAGTATGTTTTAGGTATTGAGATATATTATATCAAGAATGTCTACTATTACTACACTATTACTTTTCAGGGACATACAGAAGAATATGTTACAGACTGTTTTGAAAACATACTGAGCGAGTTTTCTATTGATAAGTCTTATTCTTTTGATGATATGGCAATCAGCCGGATCAGCTATTTCTGCCAATGTCAAGTATTTCGAGTCTTCAATTCTAAGTCTTCGAGTCTTCAAGTCTACGTCGTGATGGAGTTAATGATAAAAATTATAAAAAATGTGGATGACATGAAATGGGGACCGTCTTTCGAAAAAACAAAAAACGATCTCCTATTGATAATTCGTAAATTGTAAATTTCTCAACCGACAGTGGTAGCAACATGGTTATTGCTGTCAACTTATTTTTGGGAGCAAAGAAGAGGATTCCTTGTGTTGTGTACACCAAAAACTTATTCATATATGGGTTTTTAAAAAAAAAACACCATCTATGATCAAGTTTAAAGGTATTTTAAACTTAACTGATCAAATAAAATCTATTGTGACCTATTTTAAGTACTCGGTTAGTGCTTTTGATCATTAGGATCTGGGTAACTAGTAGATGGAAAGAAATAAGGTAATATATCGATCAGTGCCGTAACTAGGGCGGTGCGAGCAGTGCCCAGGCATAGGGCGCAGACACTGGAGGGGCGCAGAAATGACCAGGCTAGTATCTAGTTTTATCTCATGCATGGTAGCTAGTAGGTACATTTTGTTTTATTGCGAACATGGTGTAGACGCGCCCTATCTATACTTATATCTATATCGCATTTTTCAAACAATCTTGAAACAATAACACATATAAGGGTGGATTATCGGTTTCATACATTTAGTATGGTAATGTTAACACTAGTGCGTAACGTGTTGTTATGGTTTATGTATGGAACCGATAGAATTCTGACGCGTTAGTCGTCACGTCACGATACATCAGACAAATGTATATCCACCTTTTAAGTCTTGCTGGCAATATGACATACACAAGCCAAAGTACCTACTTACTTGAAATAAATGTTTTGATTTTGATTTTAAAAGCCTGGTTAGAGCATTTTTCAGGGGCGCAGTTTTGAAAGCTCGCACCGGGTGCATAAAAGGCTAGTTACGGCACTGATATCGATGCTCTTTCAAGCAGTTAGTACTCGCTCTTGTCTCTTGTCTGGACATGATAGAAAGATTCCTAAAATTGTCTTCAACTGTCGCAAAAGTATTAGCATCAGCAGAACTAAGAATAATGTACCTGATATGGTAGCTACTTCGCAATTAACTATTTTGCGCGTAATGGTAACGATTCTTAATCCATTTAAAACAGTAACAGAAGATTTGAGTGCCGAGAAATATGTGACAGCTAGGATAGTTATACCACTAACGAATTTATTAAAACAAGAAATCGAGCAAACTAAAACATCAACTGCTATTGGAGCGTCAGTACAAAATGATTTACTAAATGGTATTGAAGGTAGAGTATTAGTCCCTTTACAAGAAAACCCTTTTTAGGCCAAAACAACTATCTTAGATCCCCGCTCGAGAAAATTACATTTCATGTCAGCATGGGCTGATGCTGACATGAAATGTAATCCATCGAAGAAATAATTGCAAAACACAAAAAAAGAGGAAATCGTTCAACTGCAGTAGGCGCTCCTCCACGTGTAGAAAAGGAAATAACTTTATCATTATAGGATCGACATGAAGATATGCTCTTGAAAAATATGGCCAATGCCAATGAAGTTTCTGGCTTAAGTTTTACAGCATTACCTGCTGAGTTAAAGTAGTATTTAGATCAGCCAAATATTTCAAGGTCATCAAATGCCCTGATATTTTGGATTGATAGTAGGCATTTTACTCCCGTGTTATCAGAAATGGCTGCTAAATATTTAATTTCTTCTGCTACATCTGTAGCATCTGGACGAGTTGCTTGTACAATCAATCTTTTAGTGCCTAATAATCGTAGTAGCCTCACAGCTGATTTTATAAAACGAAGAGTATTTTTAAAAACTCTTAGTGAAAAATGTTGCTATACATAATTATCTTATTTAATTTTCAAAATAATTACTAAGAACTATGGTTATAGTTCTAAGTGGTTATTTTTAGTTCTTAGTAACACTTATATATATTTATAATTAAATTTGTTTAATAATAAAAATACTGGACTATAAACTAAGTAATCATTTTTGAGCCGACTTAAGATATTTTTTTTAAGAAAGCCGATATATCAAGTTTAATACACTTATTCCAACAAATAAAATCGAAGTGTAGTCGACTCACGCTCCAATCGCTTGCTCGGAACGGTGCTAGGTACTACATTCCCCGCGACCCTCTGTCAACCAAGGGGATAAACGACTTCTGCGCATCTAACGAATCTGATATTTTCTTGGTCTATCGGATCGGACTCCGCGGTTGAGTATTATATTGTAAAGTTACGGATACGGAATTTGGAAAGTGTCGGAACAGTGTTCTGTCATATTATCTTAGATTTTTGACATTTCGCCTTTGCTTCTGCAAGTTTTGCGTAGACACCGACAGATTGCCATTTCTAAGAAAAAGAAAGAAGTTTTGCGTCGGAGATCGGTTTTTGTTTGTTCGAAAGACGGTACCCATTTCATCTTATCCATATTTTTTATAAATTTTATCATTAATTTCATCAGGACGAAGACTTTAAATACTTGACATTGGCAGGAACACCTGTTTAGCTGGTGGCCATTTTGTGTCGTATTATTGTATCCTAAGCACATAAAAACCCGAATTAGGGTCTTACTTATATTGTGTTTGGTTATACTGTTATAATATGTCCCAATATAAACAACTTTTGATGCAATGTTTTATATTTTTAATATTCTATGCCAAGAAACTATTTGCAATCAACTCTGTTAATTATTTATGTTGAGTTAAGTGTTCTATTATTTTAATGATGGTTTTTATTATATAAAATGTTATTAAATTACTCTCTTAATAACTTTAATAAATTCAATATAAACCTGAATACATATTCATAATATGTAAAACTATTATAAAATTTTAATTTATTTAATATCTTCTCTATATTTTGGTAACATAAGTTATATGTTTTATGGATTTCAACTAAAGAAATATAATAACGAACTTCTCACAAGTTTATAAATAAGGAGTAAGTTAATCCCAGCAAAGTTATAAGAACATAAAGTCTTCAATCTCTAATTATAAAATAAAAATCTAATTTCACAATAGATATGCAATGTTTTTAATTTTCACTATTATTATATACATATATTTTTATATATATACATATATTTTCAAAATTATTTATTATATACATATATATATATATACATATATTTTCAAAATTAAGCTATTATAATATGTAGGCACTCTTTCCTTGAATTTCCAATAATAGTTTTGTATTAGAATTATATTTCACATTGTATGTTTTAATTTAAATTGAAACAAAGTAATCATGATGTACCTTATTAACATAATTCTAACTGAATCTAAACTAGTGTAATCATTTTATACTTAATTCAATTAGAATTATATTCAGATATACTTATGAAATGCTCTCTCTAGCAACTCATCTATCTTCTATCTATATAAATAAATATGAATCCCAAAAAAAATATGTTTGCACTTAACTTTCGATTGACTACATTAAATTGAACAATTCTTTTTTAATGTGTTTTGTTATTTTCAGGACAAGGTTTGGAGAAAAAAAATCTGAGTTGTACACTGCGGCCCTGAGGGAAGTTTCGGTGGGCTTTTTTTGGTAATTTAGTTTTTTTTTAACTGACATTACCAACTGCCGGTGTTTTTTATACGTTCAACACAAGTTTAATATTTACCCAAGTATTATGGAGACACTGCTAAAGGCCATCATTGATATGAATGAGCTGTTCAACACTCGTATGGCAGAGTTTGAGTCAAGAGATAGGCTCCAAAAGGAAACCACCTCATCAACACCACCCACCAGTGTGGAGGCAGACTTTTCAACATTTAAAAAATTTGTGATTCAAGCTCTCAAAGACCTACAACAGCAAGTCCAGATACTAGCTCAATCAGCAGACAACTTAGAGACCCGTAGCCGACGGAAGATACTACTATTTCATGGTGTACCCGAGGAGAAGAATGAAGACATTACATCAGTGGTTATTAAACTCCTTAGAGAACAGTGTAAATTGAGCGATCTTTCTACACAACACATGAAAAGGAGTCAAAGGATGGGACGAGTTTCATCATCTGGTAAGCTCACGCCTATACTAGTCAAATTTCAACAAGTCATCACTAGAGATTCGGTGTGGTACGCCAAAACAAATTTGAGGGGCACCGGGATAACCACCACCAGGCGTGCCGCTAAGAAATAGTCATTTAATATTGTTTGTAGTAGTATTTTCATCATTATTGTTTTCCAGAATAGCTTTGTACATAATGTGTCTGGTAATCTTGGGGGATTGGGTTGTCACATAATGTGCACTTTAAGAGTACCTTGTCTGCTCATTGTATGCGTATAATACTATTGATTACCCTATTCCATCTAATTATTATTGATATCAAAAGTAAATAAAAACAGTTTAGGTGAGTGTAGATAACGTATGACAGACAAAATATATACTGTCAAAAATGTCACATGTGACAATGGGATTGCGTTCCGGTTTACGTGTTAAGAGATAGCTTTGCATTTATGTGTTTTGGATACTGGCCTTTTAGAAACACCATTTTGAATTTTATTTTATTATTTTTTAATTTTATTTCTTATTTTTTGTGCATCGCAATCATTTGTTTTTTTTTTCACTATATTCAAAAACCTTTTAGCACTAAAATATTATCTATGTAAATAACATACAACCGGCAGACGGATTATAATATTTATTCATATTTTATTGAAATTTAACCATAGTTTATAATGTCATTGGTATTTAATAGTGACACTGATGAATATATTTCGGCATCCAGTGATGATGCCAGCTTCAGTAGTAACCCTCCACTGGCAGATACCATCTCAAATCAATTCTCTGATGTTCCAATGAATTTCAATGTCGTTCATTTGAATGCCCAAAGCGTTCCGGCACATTTCTCTGGGATGCTGACTATGTTTGACTGTACGAATGTCCACGCAATTCTTGTATCGGAATCGTGGCTCAAGCCATGCCTGTCCACGGTATCTTACACGTTACCAGGCTTTTAGTTGGTAAGGAATGATCGAGCCTGAGGACGTGGCGGTGGAGTTGCCATATATATCCGATCTCACATTCCCTTCTCCATAGTGAATATGTCGTCTCAGCCGCCACCTACAAATGCTGGCGAGCGTTTGTTCATTGAAATATTTCTTCCCAATACAAAACTACTTTTCGGTGTATTTTACAGTCCCTCCTTACGGGTACTTTTCCTCGCTTGAAATACTGTTAGAAAATCTAACTCCTTCGTACAGACATACTGTAGTCATGAGTGACTTTAACACTTGTGTACTGAAAAATGATTCTCGTTCTGTCAACCTTCGATCTGTTATTGAATCCAGTTATCTCTCCATTTTTTCCTTGTATCCTCTGTGGAGCATGTTGCCAAACATGGTCAGTGCTCTGCAGATTCGTTTTCCTACCATGACATTCTCCTTCTTTCCTACCTCACCCGCACTCCTAAACTTAGACCTAAAATAATTTCACAGCGTAATTTTCGTGATATGAACGTCAAAAATCTTAGCAGATATGTCGAAAACTTCGACTGGACTCTTGTTTTTAATTCTAAATGTGTCGATGAAAAACTTGATTTGTTCACTAAAAATCTGATAAGCCTGTATGATAAACATGCACCGATACGACAAATAAAGGTGAAACATCTGCCTGCACCCTGGCTTACTGAGGAAATAAAGCAGGTCCAGAGAAGGAATCAAAAAAGGCTCAATCCAAATATAAAAAAAACCCCGAATGCATTAAACTGGGAAAAAATTAAATTTATTAGAAATCACTGCAAAAAGATGTGTAGGAATGCTCAGGGTCGACATATCCACAAGTCTGTTGAAGATGGTGACCCAGTAAAGGTCTAGAAATTTCTCAAGGCATTGGCGATCGGCAAGTCACGTCCAACTTGTGCTTCAAAAGATGTTGATATCGAGTCCCTTATTTCATATTTTTCTGCTTCCTCGGTGGATGAGCGACCAAGACTACAATGCTAAATAATCTTTCTTCTCTGCCGACTCCTAACAGTTCCCAATTTCTTTTGAGTCAATTTGCTGCATGTGATGTTAGGAAGAGCATTATATCCATTAATTCTAATGCCGTAGGAAGCGACGGAATCAGCCGTAATATGGTTCTTCCTATCCTGGATGAAATCCTTCCTATCATTTGCCTCATGTTTAATTATTCCATACCCATCAACACATTTCCATCTGCTTGGAAAATGGCCCAAATTATTTCTCTTCCCAAGAAATCTACTTCAGCAACGCCTTTAACACCGTTGACTTTTATGTCTTACTGTGTATATTGTGTTCACTTAACAACATATTTCCATCGGCAATTGACTGGTTTCGTAGTTACCTGTACGGTCGCCAGCAGCGTGTATGTATCGATAATGTTTACTCCTCTTGGCGTACAACATCTACAGGTGTACCTCAAGGCGGCGTTCTATCACCGTTACTTTTCGCAATGTTTATTAACTCAATCACTAATCAATTACTTTCTTCCTACCATCATCATATCCGCTCTAAGTCCCCGTTAATGACATCCACTGCTTACGTTAAACTGTCTTGAGAGGCTCTATATGGACAGATAATTATCTTGGGGTCTTCAGATTTGGGAAGTTAGCCATAAATTATTTGCAGCAGCAGGATCTATGCGAAGGCTACGAAACTTTCTTCCCACTCGCACTAAAATTGCGTTCGCACAATCTCTTCTACTTCCCATCCTTGACTATACCGATGTCAGCTATCTGGATCTCACCGAAGACCAACTGAATAAACTTGAGCGACTTCAAAATCTCTGCATTAGATTCATATTTGGATTACGCAAATATGATCATATTTCTGAGGTTCGTTCGAAGCTCATGTGGCTACCAATACGCTTTCGCCGGAATCTACATATTCTTTCCCTTCTATACAGTGTTCTGTTTCATCCTCATCATCATCAGCCTATCGCAGTCCACTGCTGGACATAGGCCTCTCCAATTTCACGCCACTTAGTTCGATCTATGGCTTCTCGCATCCAGCTCCTGCCAACCGTCTTGCGCAAATCATCGCTCCACCTGGCTTGTGGACGTCCTACACTACGTTTGCCGAGACGCGGTCTCCACTCAAGAACTCGTTTACCCCAACGGTTATCGGTTCTTCCGCAAATGTGGCCAGCCCACTGCCACTTCAGCTTGCTAATCCTGTGGGCTATGTCGATGACCCTGGTTCTTTGTTGGATCACCTCGTTTCTGATGCGATCCCTTAGAGAAACGCCGAGCATAGCCCTCTCCATAACACGCTGAGCGACTTTGAACTAATGGACCAGTCGAACCGTAAGTGTCCACGTTTCGGCTCCGTATGTCATTACGGATAGGACGCACGCATTGAAAACTTTCGTCTTTAGGCACTGTGGGATCGACGAAGTTTCCCAAACGCTGCCCAACCTAGCTGAATTCTTCTGTTCACCTCGTCCTCAAAGCTGTTTCTACCTAACTGCAAGATCTGCCCGAGGTATACATATTTTCGAACAACTTCGAGAACGGCACTGTGTACCGCAACCGGTTCCGGTAGTACACGTTCATTGAACATGACCTTGGTCTTGTCCAAGTTCATCCGTAGGCCGATGCGCCCAGAAGAGTCAGCCAGGTCGTTCAACATCTGTTGTAGGTCCTGCAGCGTCTCTGCCATGATGACGATGTCATCTGCAAATCGCAAGTGAGAGATGTAATCGACATTGATGTTGATACCGCGCCCTTTCCAGTGCAGCGTCTTAAACAAGTCCTCCATTGCATTAGTGAACACTCATCTTGTCTCACTCCTCGATGCAATGGTATGGGTCTTGCTGCTGATCCTGTACTTGGACGGACATAGTGGCAGCTTTGTAGAGACATCTCAACACTTGGATGTATCGCCAATCTACTTGGTAACGCTGCAGGGACTCCAGAACAGACCAGATCTCGATCGTGTCAAAGGCCTTTTCATAGTCCACAAATGCTAGGCACAGGGGCTGATTATACTCTTCGGTCTTCTGTATTATCTGCCGCACTGTGTGGATGTGGTCTATGGTGCCATATCCGCTCCGAAACCCAGCCTGCTCCGGTGGTTGGTATTCGCCGAGTCTTCGCGCAAGACGGCTCGTGATGACTCTTGAAAAAAGCTTATAGACGTGGTTCAGGAGGGAAATGGGCCGATAATTCTTCAACATGGTTTTATTACCCTTTTTGAAGAACAGATCGACCACACTCCTCCACACGCCTCTGGAGTTCTCCCTTCGAACAGGACAGCGTTGAAAAGCTTTTGGAGCGCCTTTAGTACGGGTTTACCTCCAGCCTTTAATAGCTCTGTAGTAACGCCATCCTCTCCAGGGGCTTTTCCATTTTTCACCTGTCCAAGAGCCCACTCGATTTCGTCAATGCTGACTTCTGGCAGATCTTCAGTGTAGTAGCGTGTTAATGTGACTCTAGGGTCCTCATTTTCGGGATCAGGTCGAGATGCATGCGAAGCGTACAAATTACCATAGAAGCTTTCTACTTCCGAAAGGACGGCCAGCTTGGAAGCAACGACTTCTCCGCTTACTGTGGTCAACTACGTCAAATGGCTTCTTCCAAGAGATTGCACAACTACTTTTGACCCCCGATTCTGCTCGATTGCTCTTTCAATCAAAAGAGTGTTGGAGCATCGGAGGTCGTGTCGTACACGCTTACTATTCTCTCGGTTTAGAGCCCGCTTTGCTGATGAAGTGACTGGCGGGTTCTCACGTCGTTCCTTCAATAACCCTAGTGTCCTCTCTGAAAGTATCGACTTCGTGCTTTTACGCTGCATTTGACAAAATCTCGTACCTTCATTCCTGAGGATCCGAACCACATTTTCAAGGTTCTTCTTTTTCAAGGTCTCTTGTGGTTTCCATGGCAACAAATCGGTTTTTCAGATTTGACTGGAATTTTTCATCCTCATACTCCTCTTTATCTCAAAGAACGTTTTCAGTTCTTAAAAAACATACATTGCAGAGACCTGCGCTCATCAGAGAATTTAATATTGAAGATGCCAAAACATTCAACTCAGTTTTCAGGCAGGTCTTTTACTATGCAAGCGGTAAGACTTTGTAACGACTTGTCTGAGACAATTCGAAAAGCAAAAACTTTGCCCACTTTTAAAAAGCTAGTGAAGGGCCATTATTTGTTATTATAATTATTTTCGTTATTTTATCTCTATCTATTTTTTCTATCCTCTTTTTAGTCGAATATATTTAGTCTGTATATATATGTGTATTGTATGTATGTGTATGTATATATGTATATACATATACATGTATATATATATATATATATACATATACATGTATTGTATATATGTATGTATATGAATATTTATATAGTGTGTGTGTGTGTGTGTGTGTGTCAGTGTGTGTATGTGCGTAATGTGAAAGTGAGTGGGTGCTATTTCGGTGCATGATTGTTTAAATGATATTTTTAGGACCGCCTACTGTATCATTTGCATATTTGTGACTCATCCTCTGTTTTAACTTTGTAAATTTGCATGTATACAATAAAGATATATAAAATAAAATAAATATTTTATGTATCTTTATTGTATACATATATACAATATCTTTATTGTATTTATTTTTACTTAAATTTCAGGATTATTTCAGTTTAGTTATAACACTGTTATTTTAATACAGCTAGAAACATGTAATTATTCATTTTATTTTATTATTTTTTCTCATTACAATTAGGACTCGGAGTCAAAAAGCCGAGGCCTGGAAGGATAATGCCCCAGCAGCAACTGAGTGGAGCTGCTATGCACAGACAAATAAACATTATTCAACAAGTAAGTATCTGGGACTTGTTCCCAAGATTAGTCAAAACTGTCACCGATGCAGACATTATTTCTTTTAAATAAGTTGCAATTATACTATTCAAATAGTCGCCAAGCAAGAATGCAGTAATAAAATTTTCAGTGTTTTTGTAGTGTTAGAAAGACCAACATTTTTAACTACCCAGAAAGACCAAGTGGGTTCATGTGATATCTATTATATAAAATTCTCGTGTCGCGTTGTCTGTTTACAAACTCCTCCGAAACGGCTGGACCGATTTTTATAAAATTTTGTGGCCATATCGGGTAGGTCTGAGAATCGACCAACATCTATTTTGCATACCCCTAAATATTTTTTTTTATATGTATGGAAAAACAAAGTTTGGTGGGTCAACTAGTACTATATATCGGAATGTCGGGGTCGCTGGCGTTTTTAAAAGGGGCAGAACCGTTGACCTTGTTTGGTTCAACGGTTCTGTCATTGAATCTATCCATTAGAACAAGAGATTATTAAAGGAAACACGAAACTCCAATTTGATTATTATTATTTCACTACAACAGCACAAATTTAATTTAACACGATATCTATGAAAGTAGGTAGAAAATACAGTTAACAAGGATTGAAATTAACTGCAATTTTGAATTTTTAGACAATAGGAAAATAACAATATTGAATGTTACTGATTAGAAGTTTCTGAAGCAAAAAAAGCGAGCCGCCATTGTCCATCCCCTTTTATATGTTCGTTCCCACCGTAATAATTTTACACAACTGAAGTTAGCAAACAGCACTGTATGTTGTAAAGCAGTTCATACGAACTTCATATTGAACTGCTTTACCCAAATTTGATACAGATGGCACCACATACACTCTATTTAATTATAAATTGAGTGATGTTTTATAATTAACAAATATGCAAAGTATTTAAAGCGATTAACTAATTTGCCAAAATTCACAATATAATTTAAAACGATATTACATAGCAAAAATTGCTAACATAGTAATTAAGTAAACTTACTTTGTTATTAGAATAGATAAACACTTCACATTATAATCAAATCATTGCAAGTTAATGAAATAAACATTATTATTAACATTAGCTAAAGCAAACAGTTATAGTAAATCATGTAACGAATTTACATCAGATAATTATGTATTCCAGTTTAGAATAGAATTATCTTGATCTACATACAGTTTTTTACGGATCACTCATTACTGATCGCGCAAATGGCGAATGTCATATCCGAAATAATTCTATCTATTTTATAATCTACTATGTACTGTTCAAGTGCAACTCGCAAGATAGCTATCTCTTTCTCTACCATGCACTCTGCATTATCTTTCGCATTCGTAATGTAGTACTTATAAATAAGTACTTCATGTCATACCGCAACAATAATCGGACGCCTTAACCCTCTCCTGAGAGGAGACCCGAGCCCAGCAGTGGGACATTATAGGTTGTTGATGTTCAGTATGAAAGTAACCTATCTTTCTTTAAACATTGCATGCAATCACTCACGAAATGTTAACATTAGGTCAAATGACCACAATGGTCTTTCTGACTGAAAACTATTACCAGTTTTACGAAATTATCAATGCAGCTCTCAACATAAACCTAGCAAAATCATGTAAATAAAGCCGAAATTGTCCAATAAATGTCATAAAATGAAAACAATTTCAAATCAATGGTTCTGGAAATATTTCTAATTAAAAATTTGATTATGTTTATTTTACCACTTTCGACTTTCTAGTGGTGATGTTTGCCATTTATTGGTCTATTCACAGGGCAATAAGAGTGGTTTAGTGGGCCACAACAATCCTTTAGGGTTGAGTAATTTAGGTAGTAAGAGTCCAAACTTACAATCACCTCCAAATGTATCTGTATCAAAGGACCTAATGGGTGGTTTACACCCTCAATTAATGCCAAATACGAGTCAATCAAATCCGTCCCCGCAGAAGCCTGGCGCGCCGGCTGGCGGTCAATCTCAACCGCAGGCCGCCACTCAGGCACCCAGTTCGCAACCACCTTCCTCCTCGCAACCACCCACTTCTGGCTCTATTGCTGATCCAGAAAAACGAAAACTTATACAACAACAACTTGTACTACTACTGCACGCCCACAAGTGCCAACGGCGCGAGTCCCAATCCAACAATGGCGAGGCATGGCAGTGTACGTTACCACACTGCAAAACAATGAAGGGTGTACTCAATCATATGAAGTCATGTCAGGTAAGTTAAGGTTCAATAAAGTTGTTATTTGCAATCTGTGGATGACAGTACATTAATATTTTTTTTATAATGTTTTTTTAAAAACTTTACTAATTCTATTTATTGTTAATGTGATTCCACTTTACAAATACTTTTCTATTTGAAAAAGACAACTGTTCCAACTGATACATAACAACCAAGAAACCATCAGAATCCATATTCTATAGTTTTATCTGAATCTTGTCACTTGTCCTGTGTTTAATTGTGATCTGTTTTCAGGCTGGCAAAAATTGTGCAGTACCTCACTGCTCTTCGTCGAGGCAAATAATTAACCATTGGAAACATTGTAACAAGAATGACTGTCCAGTTTGTTTGCCATTAAAGTTACCAGGTGGGACAAGAATTGCATGGTAAGTTGCTCCTAAACGATATTATGTTTATGTTGTGTCTTAGAGGAGGATAAACTACTAATATAGGATTACGTTTACAGTAGCGGGAGTGTCACACGACAACGGGAGTTCCCGGCAATGTAGGTGGAAGTGTGGCAGTGAAGAACATTGTCATTTGAGACATAAGCAAAAGTTATTATTTAGTAATATTTTTGGTATTTGAAGTGATGAAAATCGAATTCGAGATCAAAACTGTGACATTAAACTCCCAAATATTTATAAAAAAGTTTTTTATTTATATTTATAGAAAAGAAGGTTTTTTAAAAATAACATTTAATAAAAAAACTTTATTTCTGTCAGCCATCCGATTATAGTCGATTATAATCGGATGGCTGACAGAAATAAAGTTTAAGTAAGATAAAAATTCACGCCAAAACGCTCGGTCAGATCATGGCGTTTGTTTGTCCCGACACATCGAGGAGGAGACGTCACTATTTGTCAACCAGTGTCAAATATTAAAAACAGTAAAGTGATCGTCGGATAAAACTAATCAAAATGACGTGTACAGATATGCGACGTAACTCGCTCTGATTGGTGTTCAAATTAACATGGCGAATTGCTATACAGTGGACCTCCGGTAATCCGACAAACATTATGCAGGGCAGTGTCGGACTATCGAATTTGTCGGATTAAAGAGCACTGCCTAAGACCGCTATAGTCCGGAATTTTTTACAAAAGAGTACCTTGTAATCCGACAAATTACATATCCAATAATAAGAATCTATATGTTATATGTACATACGTACTTTGAAGTACAAATCATACTTAATTTATGTAAGTCGAATTTAGTAAATTAAATAACAATTGAAAGCTTACGTTTTATTATAAAATTAAGCATAAATGCACATACATATCTACCAAAATAATCAAGAATTATTAATCAAAATCTTGTAGTGAATTTATAAAATTATGAAGCTTTGAAATATTCATCAATTTTTTTTTGTTTAAGGTTGTTATAACGCGAGATCAGAGCTTTGTCCCTCAGTCTTCTCAAAAGTAAAAGTTCGTTGTAGGATGTACCATTCTCTTCAGCCTTCTAACGTTCTAGCCATCCTTTGCTGGCCACAAAATCATCTTTTTTTGTTATTTCCTTATAAAAAAACTTAGCTTTTATGGCCTACATGGGTCCCGAAATTGGTGCATGCCTATTTCTTTCCTGAAGAAACCACATGTACAAAGCCTCTTCCACTTCTGGATGTTCAGCTTTCTTGAGTGTCTGTCTCTTGCCTGGCCCGCAGTCAGTAGTTGACACGAACTTCTTAATCTTCTCGTGGTTTTTTTTAATGTCATAAATTGTAGATCGGCCTACGCCGTATTCACTTGCTAAACTACTGAAAGTTTCATTGCGATTTAAGCGATCTAAAATATCATATTTTTCTTTAATTGTCAACGTTTTGTGCTTTCGCTTCTGGGTTTGTGACGACATTACTAGGTACTATACCTAATACACAATGAATAAATAGTAAACAATGAACGCACGCTAGGCCGTACCGCTATCACTAGTAGTCAAATTCAAACTAAGTAAAACAATGCATACGCGTCGAGCACAATAGCGATGGCGCGTACGAGTTGTGACCTGTTCAAACCTGCGTGATCTACATTAGCGAAGATTGTTAAACATAATTCAACGTCATATCGGATTACAAGGGGCGCCGGATTAGACAGGGGCCGGATTATCGGGGGTCCACTGTATTATGTAGTTTTATTTTAGTTAATTAACTATTAATATAATCTAAATATGAAAATAAATATGATTTTTATACTCTATGAATCCCATTTCATCAGAATAAATTTAGCGATTCTTCATGCCTATTGAAAAGAGAAGGGCCACCCGTATTCCAAACCCATTGTCCCAAACCTCTATTAAAATGTATACGTTACAATCAAGTCAAAACAATCTTAAACAGTATACAAGGTCAACGGAAGCGTAGCCACAGGAACAATATATTCAGGGAGTATAATGTTAGATACCAAAATTTTAGTAAAATAAGTTAAAGTTTGGCATTTAATTGCCTCGTGGCATAGTGGTAGTGTATGCGACTGCTGTGCTTGAGGTCTTGGGCCGGACCAAACATTTGTGTGATCTGCAAACATTTATTTATGGGTTTTGGTTTTTTCTACGTATAATATGACTTAGAAAAAAACAGTATATATCTATTAATATCAGTTGTCTAGTACCGATAACACAAGCTCTGCTTAGCTTGGGACTAAAAAGCGTTTTGTGTTAAATGTCCGAAATATTTATTTATTTAATTGATACCGAACAAACAATGTGTAATATACGGAGGTATTTACGAAGTAACGCACCGCTCACTGTATCAGTGTTTCTGTGCTCGGTGCTCGTTTTACAGGAAATTTCATATTTTCGCGTGCCGAAAGGTTTAGAACGTTTGGAGATAAAATACCATACTTCCGTTATGTGTCCTCTAATCACAACAGAAATCTTCGTTCAGAAAATAATCTGCTTCTCTTATGACCCTCCCACAACTACGACTTCGTAACCTCTTCGTTCTTTGTCCAAGCTGAGATCTGGAATTCTCTCCCACTCGAAATCAGGATGTCCACAAACCGTTTTACATTTAAAAAGAAGGTACACGAGCTCCTCAATAATATAGCAGAAATTACTAATCGTTTCATAGTGTACGAATATATCGTAAGTATATGTGTGTATATATGTATACATGTAAATATATGTGTATTTGTATGACTGTGTAGTATTTATATGTATATTTTTTTTTAAACTTTTTCCTGTAACCTTTGTAGTTATTTTCATATTGCACCCACCTACTTTACAACATTTCTACATCAGCCTAAGGTTGACTGGAAGAGAATGCCTGGGGTATTAAGTCCGCCGATGCATAAAGTTCAAAATAAATAAACAAAATTCGAATATAATAAAATAAAGCTTTTTTATTTATTTATTTATCTTTATTGTACATACATAACAGATAGAAAAACAAAGTTGCAATATGCAAATGTGACGATTGGCGATCTTATCGCTTAATTAATTAGGCTAGCAGTAGCAAGGTGCAGAAATCTTAAATTGGCTATGTGAATAATAAAAACAGTCACTAAATTCGAAATATTCATACATAAATTCACATCAACTCATATTACAAATATAAACATACATAAGTGATTATATTCACAGATCGTAATCCTCCACTAGCTTTTTAAATACAAACAGGGTTTTAGCGTGACGGATTGTTTAAGGCAAATCGTTCCAGTGTCTTACTGTTTGGGTGGAATATTTTGGCAATTCAACTTTCAAATTCTCTGATGATCTCAGGTCCCTACAATGAGCGTTTTATAAGAACTGAAAGTGTTCTTAAAAGTAAGTAAAGTGCTTATCATAACTGGACGGAATCTGTTACGCGATTTTAAATCTTAAATCATTACAATAGAGCCGTGAGATTAGTATAGTAATGAGGAATTCTTATTGACAACAATATTTATTGATTTGTAGGCAACATTTTCTGGTGTTTTATCTCGTTACTGTTATACAAAAAGCAACATTTCATCTCACTAATGCTACATTTTAATCACAGTATAATAATTTGGACGGACGCGTGATATTATTGCTTTTACTACTTTAGTAAAACTCAAGTTGATCACTTTACTGTGCATTAATAGTGATCAAACATCGTTAATATTTTTCTACAACAAATTATAATACTGACAAATCAAAGATTCTACTGGACAATTGAAATGGCGTTAGAACTAACTTAATGTGTTTTCCTCGTCAATTAGTCGCCCGTATTTAAATCCATATAGGCAGCGACATCATCTATCTTGACGAGTCGACGCCAGTCAACGTTCTCGCCGCACATAGGGCACTTGCCTTCCTCTTTTAGGATCCTAGAAAGTATTACACACGAACTTTTCATACAGATAATATACAACGCAGTGAACGTACCCGTCTCAGGCCTACACACAGGTAAACACAAGTTTTACCTGTACTATGCATATATTTCGGGTCACAGGGCATAAATTAACATTGATGAACCAAACAATCAAACTTAGAACAACGATTGGCCTACAATACTCGGAACAGCATCGATGGTGTAGGGGCTTAAGCGGTCACTTCGCCACTACACCATCGATGCTGTCAATACCCTCTCCTACCCTGCCATCCATTTCATTTTTTCAAACTAAACTGCCAATGTGCCCATCTGATTCTCAAGATATTTGGATGAAAGCAATAAGCTTACGTGATATGCCTCCTAAATCAAATTAAAATCATAGTCGGCAAATTGTTTGCGTTTAATGTACGCCTCTGCTTAGCCATGTATATTTAATATATACTAAAACTACTAATTGTGCAATAAGCACTTCACAAGCGTACAAGAGAAGACCAAAAATACATTTCACTGATCATAATCCAAATAAATATTCATATATTTTAGTTTTGAACACGTGGAGATCTAAAGGTAGAGATAAGATCTCACTTGCTGATAAGGATATTCTATATATAATCTTCATCAAGCAGGAAAAATTAAAATGATATTTATGTAAGTTGTGATTAAATAGCGATAAGATATGTACTATCTATTTAATGGTAAAGTGTAAAGGTTTATTGATGGTGATAATTGCCACTAGCGAAGAATTAATACTTACTCGACAAATTCAGTGAGGATGGCAGGAAAGTCACATTCGGGACAGGCTGTTAAATCGTCTTTTACAATGTGGAGACCCTGGAAAATAATGGATATAAATTACTTGAAATCAATAAGAATTAAAGAAAATGAGTTGTATAACTTGTTTTAAAACAACAGTAGTTCAATATAAAAATACAAGGATTAATATAAACCCGAAGCGCGCGCTTTTGACACGGCCAATGACGTTTTGTCATTTCGTGTTTTTTACTATTTAGTATTTTAGTTACTTTCTACTTATTTAAAGTTTTAATGGCTATAAAAATAATTGAAGAAGTTAATTTTTCTCACAAACATTACTAACTAATTTGAATTTCGACGCCGATAATTTCGATGAAGTGACCATCGACGTCACATTTCGTTTCGACCAGTAGTGACGCGTTTTGTACGTTCGAATATTCTTCCCATATTTTTCACTTTTTATTTTTACTTTCAGGGTTTAAATATACACTAAATAAAAAAATACTTTTTAAGTATATCGTAAAGATAATAAAGAATCTAGAAAAAATATTCGAGACAAATAAAAATTGTAAGCATATTCCCCCCCATTTGTGGATCACACACGGTGTCGTCCCAGGTAAGGTTTGTATCCACAACACTAAAGCTGAGCACGCGAGTTGAGCGCTCGAAGCGTTACATGCAGGGAAGCGGGGCTGGCGGACTGACCGAGGCGAGGCAGAAGGGCACGATGGCCTCGCAGCGCGCGCACGCCAGCTCGTGCACGCCCAGCGCCGCGCCGCACTGCGGACACGGCGCGCTCGGCGCAGCCTCCGGCGCCTCCCGCCCGCCGTGCCGGACCACGCTCTCGATCTTCTTCACGTACTTCGGATCGATCTGAAACGTTGGACTCGACAGTTTCACGTACACCGCTTTTTCGGCAAGCGACGTAATACAGTGTAATTTAGTTATATCACCTGTGACCGATATTCAGGCTGCATCAACACCTTCGCCCAGTGGTGGGCCTGGTGCTTCAGTCCCGCTCGACTGCACTCTATCACTGTTGACGTCAGTATAGATACTTGATCTGAAATTAATATTCGTTTATGGAACGGATTAAACACAAACTTGGATGTTCTCATTTAATTCGTGTTAGTCGCTCGATTTTGTAATAAATTATATACTAACGTTGCGGTGTAGGAAAAAAGCTGACGTCAGCAGCAATCCTTAGAAGCAAGCGCGCGGCCAAGTCGTGGCGGGACCGACGCACGTGCGTGCGGACCTGACGGACCAACGATTCACACATTAGCTTTACATGTATTACTACTCTGCTATATTAGTTATTGTCCACGTAGTGACGGATTAGGAATACAAAGGGTTCACCACCTATTCATCCCTTGAATGTCGAAGAACACAAGGAAAAGTTGAAACAACATCTATTCTAACCCAGAAGGGTTATCCGTGTGATGTCGTAAATCTATGGCTATAACAAGCTGCAGACGATACAAGAGGTTGAAACACAGACCAGTATGTAAGTGTGCAGCAAGGCTATGGCGTGGCGCATGTCCCTGGGCACGGGCAGGCGGCTGGCCCGCAGCGACACCACCATGGCCCGCACCACGTCCCGCGCCTCGCGGTACTTGCCCGCGCGACACTCCGCACCCGCTATGATTATCTGCAACATACAACATCATAGACTCTTCGTATAGAATTATGAATATGACTCTAGTATTAATACTTTTGTGTTATAGAGCAAAAATTACCGCCGTTTTTGCCGCTTCAGTGAACTGTCTCTTGGCCATGTACAGGCGAAATAGATGTCGAGGCTCTCGCGGAGTGCCGTCCGTCTCACCTAATAAGAATTCTATCAACCTGTAACGAATATTAACAACACAGATCAAATAAGCGAGCCTCCAGTTTCCCAATAAAACTACAAATCACTGCAACGCTTCTAACCTGCGTGTCAACCTCTCGTCGTCGCTTGCAGCCACCGCATCAATAGCTATACTGATCGCTTCATTCTCCTCTTCTTCAGAGCCCCCACTCCTCAACAGATGCGACATAGCCTTACTATATTCTCCAGCGTGAAAGTAAAACTTTCCAGCCAACAGATGATTTTTCTCCCCCTCGAAATGTAACGCCAAACTTTTGAAATCCTCCGATCTTGCTTGAGACGTCTGTATCAAAATTTCTCCATACAAATGCAGTTTACCATTCTTGCGAGCGAGATGAAAAGCTTCATCGTAACACAGCGACATGACTAAAAACTTGATTGCTGAAGATGGGTCGTCGCTATTTTGGAAATAGTTAGCGACCATTTTCGCACCCTGTATTGATTTAGTTTCCTGTACTAAATTTACAGCTTCATCAATGTCGTCCAGTTTGTCTAAGTTCAAACGAATCGCTGCCTCGTAGTCTTGCGCCTTCATGTATGACTTTAAAGCGTCGTGGTATCTGCCTTCGGCTTCTTTCGCTTTCGCATACTGTATATGAATGCTTGGCGAATTTATTTTAGGCAGTAACGCCTCAACTTTTAACCAAGACTTCAGTTTGATATACAACGAGGCGGCTTTTTCTGTATTGCCGGCTTGGTCGTATAGTGCCGCGGCATGAGTGTATTGTTTCTCTTCCTCGAGTAACTGTGCGCACTCTTTGACGAGCATCACGTCGTGCGAGTGTTTCATCGCAGTGGTCAAGCCGCGCATCACGTCTCCACAGCGGATGGACATGCGAGCTATACCCGCCTCGCATTTATCGTTGTGTTCCTTTACTTTAATGTCGTCTGCGTTTTCAGTTATGAGACTTTTTTCGTAGTTAGCCAGAGCCTCGTGATAGTCCGCACTGTACATAAAAAACATGAAAAAAAAATTTTTAAAGAACTTGTTAAGTTTTTTTTGAACTTTTATTTCAACTTTTTAGGAAAATATTATACAAATCCTATACCAACGTATCTGGCCAGCGTGATATAGTAGGCCAAAAGCTCCTTTCTATGGAAACGCTTGTGTCCAGGAGTGTACCGTTAAAAACTGGAGGAAAGGTATTCTAAATAGTAAAAACAGCAAAAGCATCAGGTGAATCTGACGTAAAACGAAAGCCGCGACTCAACGTTGGCGAGTTCCGTATAGTTAGGTGTACTGACGTGAGCTCAAGGTGCTGCGCCCAGTGGAGCGTGATGTGCGGAGCCCTACCGGGGCAGGCCAGCGCCGCCAGGCGGGCGGCGCGCGCCCAGTCGCC